>JAULKR010199098.1:0-17178 GCA_032356305.1 Prasiola linearis | reverse complement strand
TGTCGGAGTGACATCTAGGGTCACTTCTTCGTCTCCGCTGAAGTAAGAGCCGAATTGACCGAGCGTCTCGGTGATGAGGGTTTGAAGTTCCTCATAAGCGCCAGCGCGCGACCGATTGGTCTCCGACTCACGCATCTTCAAGGTCGATTCGCTCTTTCGTGACGGGAGTAGGTCCTTCAGTTGTTCGCGTTCTAATTGATCTGAGGGCGTCGGCCGCCTAGTAGCGTCGGGGACGCCGCCGGCGACGCTGTCATTTTGACGTGATTGAGACCTGGAGTTTAGCTGAAACTCGGCAGTCTCTATTTGAGACTCAAAGCCAGCGCGTCGAGTGTCCTCGCGAAATTCCTCGGCTCCTTCTGAGTTGTATGTTTTGACTGTGACTTGGTCACTCCGCCCCACTCTTCCCGAAAAGCCTGTCCTTATAAATATTAGGACTGGCCCACGTTCCTGGCCATCTTCCCGGCGCGTCAACGCGTCGGCTCTGAGTAAAAATCGGTCGTCGATGATGAGATCCAGAGTCTCCTCGGCGATTCGAGAGGAAATGAGTAGCTCAGACTCTCGCTTAGGGACGATCTTAATGGCTGCGGTCTTAATGCGGCGGCTTCCGCCAAAGTTCAGTGGCTGCAACGCTTTGTACACTTGACGCTGCAGCTGACTTTTTGTCTTAGCGTTGAGGCTGAAACGACGGTCCTCGGAGTCAATAAATTCAAGCTGCTCGCTCATCCTGCCAAGTAGCTTTGCTCGGGTGGGAAAGGTGTCCACGACGATTTGGTCGAGCGTTGTCACCTTGCCATCCCGAAGCTTGATTCGTATCTTAGCCGAGGTGCGACGCAGGTCCCGGTTGCGGGTGAGCGCTTCGATTGTCGTTAGCACGTCGTTGTTTGCAACAGTCGCAAAGAGTTCAGCATCGACACTGTCGGAGAAGAGTCTGGCCTGGTTGTTAGCCGTCGGTACGATCTGGAACAGAAGGTCCTTCTCCGGTCCCACCATCTCAAGAGACGTCGTCTTTAGGACCTCAAGGATCTGCCGGCGCAAGCGCGTGGTGTTCAAACGACCGCTCCTTGTCAATCTGCGGTCGCTGCGGATCGCAACAATTTTGGTCTGTCTAGACTCTGATTCAAAACCCTTAGCAACCTCTGCTCCTCTCGCACTTGCGCTTGGCGTCGCTAAGGTCGAGCTTTCCGATGACCCACTGGCAAGCTTGATCTGATTTTTATCGTCAAGGAGCCCGCCTCGCTCCGGCGAGATTTTAATCTGAACGGATTCTTGTTTTAAGCCCTGACCCGTTCTTGAAAAAGTCTCGGTCAGCAGTGGGATGGCCTCCGTTTGCAGTAGGTTGACTGCGAAGGATTCGTCGACGGGGCCCGAGATGACAACGCGACCGTCGCGCAAAGGCTCAAAACTGATCTCGAAGGGGGACAGGTCGGTGCGTTCCGACACAAACTCTACCGAGCCGAGAGCCCGCGTTAGCGCGGCCTGCAGTCGTTTACCCGCCCTCTCCCTAGGAAGCAGGCGAAGGTCAAGCAGTTCCAACGAAGGATCGCGGACAAGTGGAAGGGTAAAGGTATTTAGTTTTTGTTCAACACGGACTCGGTATGGTTCTCGCGTCACTTTGATGGACTCGAAGCTCAAAGCAGCTTCGGCCCCATTATCGATTCGCAGCCTGGCGCTCTGCCTCAACCCTCCAGGACTCCGTCTCGTCAGCCTCTCAACGTAGTCGGCAACCTCTCGCCGATCCGTTAAGTATGCGAGCTCTTCCTGAGATAGGAGTGAGGATTTGTCAACAACCAGCATGCCCTCGCCCTGGGGGCTGAAATCAATCTCGATTAGGCCCCTGGGAAGCTCAGAGCGCATGACGCGGGCCAGATTGAGAACAAGCATTCTCAAGCGATTTGCCTGGCTCAAGACGTACAAGGGCTGCCCATTACGGCCCTGGGGCAGAGCCAGCGTGAGATTGCTGCCGCCAACGCCTGGTCGACCAGAGATGGGACCAACCGCCCGGTCTGCTATCGCTTCGAGGTTTTCAGCGGCACGCCGAGACGTTTTCGATGCGCTAGCGGAACTTACCGGCGTATCGAGGCGCTTGACTCGGACTTGGCCGCCGCGTGAGTTAACGCGCCCGTCAGGGCCGAGGGTGACAGAAATCTCAGCACGAGAGGCGACGCCTTCTGCGTTTCGAGTGGTTGCTTCGGCGAGCCGCCTAAACTTAGAGTCCGTGACCTTTTGGAAAATATCGGGAGCTAGCTGCGAGGTGATTTCAAGCTCAACGTCCGACTTTGCCTCGATTCGGAACGTCACGCTTTGGCCGCCCCTCGAAGCGCCAAAATCGTACTCGCTAAACTTGTTAAGCACGTAATCCCGAAGTTCCAGGGCAGCATCGCTCTCGCTCATTGTGAGTTTGGACTGTTCGGCGATAGTGGCGAGCGTGGACTGAGGCCCACCGCGAATTTCGGACACCTGTTTTAGGTCGCGCCGGATGGATTCAGTGAGACGCTGAAAGGTTTTGGAGCTAAGGTCCGTGACGCGCTTTTGGTCGCTATTGCTTTGATTCTCGCGTGCTCGCTCGAGTTTAGCAACGTCGCGCGCTTGCAGACGCGGTGCGTTTTGAATCGCCTCGCTCTGCGCCTCTTTCAGTAGATTTCCTCGAAGTGGGCGAACGATGAGACTATCAATGTCGACTCGACCGTCGCGCCTAGTTTCGAACTCGAAGGAGACGGCTTGCCTGGCGCGCGTCGAGGTCGCATAGGCGGCTGCCTCGAGAAAATTGGTCTCCTCAAGTCGTTCGAGCGCGGCGGCTGTAGAGTCGCTCGATAGCGGCGCTACGATGAAAAGCTGGTCGTAGTCACCTTGGTCAAGATCGACTTTTTCTTCTCTCGAGCGCTGTCGCACTAGAGAAATCTTGACGCTCTCACCCGCTGGATACTTGAGAGTGTTTGCGTAGTCGACGATGAGGCTCTTGACCTCCATATCTCCTAGGGCACCAAGTTCCTCGAGTGAGGAACGCTTTGCGTTGCGAGGAACAGAACCCACGTAGACCGATGTGCGACTGAACTTTCGCCCCGGAAAGGGCGGCTCGAGTCTTGATATTATTCCCGCGGGCTTTGCGTCGCCAACCCTCTCGGTGGTGATGGGCACGGAGGGTAGGTCGCCTAGCCAAGCTTTTTCTTTTTCAAAAGTTTCCAATCGCTGGCCCGCTTGCCTGGCAAGCTCAAGTCCAATTCGATAGCCAAGTCGAGCGGCCAATGGGCCGCGCAAAAATACGGAGTCTCGGTTGGCTTCGACGTTGTAGATGTTGTCTCCTTCGACAAGGCGCGACGTGGCTGCGGGCCCGGCCCTAAAGTAGTTGCTATTGCCGACACTATCCGGCGGCCCAACGCGCTCGCCGATCCGCGTGCCGTCTCCGGTGACTACAAGTTCTGAGACCACAGCGCTGCCATCAACAGTACGGTAAAGCGTCTTATTTTTCTCACTGCCAGTGGCAAGGACAATGCGGTCAGCGATGACCTGGTTGCCTTTGCTGTCTAAAATCGGTTTCATCGCGTCGTTATAGATTTCGTAGCGAAGGCGGCCCCGCTCGACGACCGGCAAGAACGCAAACGCATCCTCTGCAATTAAATCCGCAAAGCGCTCTTTCTCAGGCCTCAGTTCGCCCGATATGCCTGCGTAGCGGGACTTGGCACCTGCTAGAAATTGCGTGCAAGTTGCGGCGCCTTTTTTGCCGGTGATCCATTTGAAATCGCCAATGGGCCCGCGCTGGGCCGTGTCGTCTTTTCCTGGCCCCGTGTAGAGAGCTTCGGATGCCAACCCATAAGCCAGTTCGACCGAAACATTGGCCCCGTCGCCGTCCCCAATTAGGACGGTCACGGGGTTTTCAACTCCCGGGCGACTGCGGAACAGATCTCGTGGTGCTCTCGACCTGGCCGCGAGCGTGTAGATCTGCAGGGGTGTCAGAATTTGCGGGACGCGGCTTACCTCGTCCGCTTGGCTGAGATCAAAGTTATCCAGCTGGTTTCGAACTAGTGTTTGGGTCGACTCGGATAGTCTCTCTAATCGAGGAGACGTACCGATTCCGGTGGCATCGAAGTGAAATTTGGAATACTCCACCCGAGTCTCGCGGGTCGATCGGTCAAAATACTCGACTCTAAAGCGAGCTGGCCAAGAGCTTTGGCCCTCGACCACGCCATCCCGGACTTCCACCACTTCGTGCCCCAGCAAATAATCAGGAGCAGCCGCGTAAAGAGTCATCAAGGCAATGTCACCGAGGTCACCGGCCGACGGAAACTTGCGTCCTGCAACGTCGGACAGACCGACCATTCCAAAGAGCGAATTTAGGCCGGCGGTCGTACCGGGCAAGCCTGCGACACCCGTCTCAATGCCGTTTCGACTGTTGAGGAAAAATGCTTCTCCTACCGATGCAAAATTTCCGCCCAAGCGGTTTCGATCGGCGGCCACCATATCGGCGTCCGGGTACATTTGTCTGATCGAGTTGGCGATGAGGGCCGCGCTAAGTCCCGTTCCATTGATTGAGACGTCTCGGACCACGGGCTCACGTTCCCCGGGAATTTCCTGACCCAAGCGGTTGACCGTCGCGAGAGTCTTTCGCGTTGATAGCGTGTTACGTTGGGCGTCTCTTTCGATGGCACGCGTTACGAGTCGTCTCAGTTGGCGGTCAGATGCGATTGCAAGCCACAATTTGCTCGCACTTTTCTCGCCAGCAAAAAGGACGCGGCGATCCACAGGAACGTTACGTCGTCGGTTGACCAATCGCCCCGATTTGAGGTCTCCGAGTGCGCGATTCATTCGAGCGCGCAGTCCCGGATCTTGAGCACCGAGTTTCAAAACCGTGTGCATGGAACCCCCGCGCCGAAAGGGGGCATTCGCGCTGCGGCGTGCGCTGCGGGCAGGGTTGGCAAGCGCTCCGTTACTATGGAATAGCAGGGCCGCGCTGAAGATTATCGTGAGTGCGCAAGAGGTGATTCGGGAGGGTTTTTTCAGCATGGCGTACCCGAAGGCCGCTGTGCAAATGCCGTTCCTAATCGGCGGCTCTCCCTCGGTGGATTTGGCCACCTTGTGTGTGTCCGATTGCAAGCCATTCGGATGCGTTAGATGCTGTGATATGAGAGTGAGGGCAACTCGCCGGGGGGTTGGAAGCACGGGCGATGGCAGCTAGACGTCGTGTCGGCTTCATGCGGTCTAGTGGCGCGGCGATTAGCCGGCGAGAAACCTTGCTTGGGGGCCCTTCAGGCCTTTGGAAGCCAAGCCACCCTTGCGACCTGGCCTTGGCGCTACCCTGAGCTAAACTGGATCCGGCCATCCATTTTGATCTTTAATGACGCAAATACGAACAATCGGGGGATTTTGGGATGCTAGTTTTAACGGTCGCGCTCGCTCTTTGTCAGCTTCCTACGCCGGAAGCCGCTGACGCCTACCTCACCTGCAACGAGGACAGAGGGGCGGACACGTGCTCGACATATCTCCCCGACGCTCCAGAAGTCGAAGCCTCAGGGCCAGGCGATGCGTCGTCTGAAAGCATCGCGAGAGATAATCACATCTCAAAGATCATTTACGTCAATCGCTGCGAGGGCGGCTGCGTGTTTCAGCCTGGGGTGACGGATGCCCGGGAAAACATTTCAAGCATCGTCGAGAGGACCTCGGCGATTTCAGAATTCAGACACTCCGAGGAAATCTTCAACCAGACGATCGAGTGCATCAAAGATGTCTTCGAACCCTACGACGTGACGATTGTGACCGAGGACCCAGGCCCAGTTTTTCATCACGAGGCTGTTCTCGCAGGGTCCGGTTCCGAGATTGGCCGTGGAGACGCGGGCGGCCTAGGTCAGGGCGGTGGCCGCTGCATCGCGGACAACAACGGGATTTCATTTACCTTCGCTAACACCTTTGGACCCAATCCGGACCAGCTCTGCGCCGTGGTCGCCCAAGAGACTGCCCATTCTTTTGGACTGTCGTCTCACACCTACAACTGCCATGACCCCATGACCTATCTTCGAAGCTGCGGGCGGCAGTACTTTCGAAATATTTTATATCCCTGCGGCGAATTCGAACAGGATCCGAGATGCACCTGCGGCGGCGCCACACGCAACAATCACCAGATGCTGACGAACGTCCTGGGCCGGAGCGACGTGGAGCTTGCAAAACCCGAGCTTGAACTGATCCTTCCCGCGGATGGCGGAAGCGTTCGGGATAATTTTTTTGTGCGAGCAGACAGCCAGGATAAACGCGGCATCGTCCGTACGGAGCTTTGGCTCTCAGGCAAGAGGGTGGACACCGCGGTTGGCAACATGGAGTCGCGGGTCGATCCCTCAACTCGAGTTGAGTCTGAGTTTGACGCGCCGGATTGGCCCGATGGCTACATCGACGTCGAGGTGCGCGCCTACAACGACCTCGAAGACTTCACGGCGGCGCGGGTCACTGTTTTGAAAGGCGCTCCTTGCACCTCGGGCGACTCCTGCTTTGAAGGCCAGGAGTGCATCGAAGGTGGGTGCCGCTTTCCCGCGGCAAGCTTGTCTCTCGGCGCCTCCTGCGTCGTCGACGAAAACTGCCTTGACGGCGCATGCTTAGGGCCCGAGGACGAAAAAATCTGCGCTAACAGCTGCAACCCAAGCGTCCAAGACGCGTGCATCGAGGGTTTTGAATGCTCCGACCAAGGCGCCTGCCTTCCGACCCAAAGCGGCGGCTGCAGTCAATCTGCAAAAGGCGCGGAGTCGGCCGCGTGGCTCATGATTCTTGGTTGCTTGGGCGGAGGATTGATGCGGCGAAGAAAGCAGCTCAAAGAAGCTCGCTTAGGTTGATCTCATTCGCTAACGACGGTTTTTGATGGCGATACGAACCAAGTCGAGTCCCGCATGAATCATGTGCTGGATTTTTAACTTGGATCCCGGGACGTCGCGCCACTCTCTCAGGGGAATCTCAATCACGTCTTGATTGGCAGCAAGAAGCCGAGAAAGCAGCTCCACGTCAAAGGCCCACCTAGATTCGAAGGGGTCGCTTATGATCTGCTTAAACGTCTGCGTGCAGCGAAAAAATTTTGCGCCGCACTGGGTGTCGTAGACCGAGGTCTGAAGGCTGTATGATGCGGCAGTCGCAAAGAGCCGGCCCAGATAGTGCCGCACCGCCTTGCGCTTAATCGAGCTTCCGAGTCGAGCGATACGCGCGCCAAACACAGCGGAAGCCTCACTTTGCTCGAGCGCGCCCACGAGGCGCCACAGTTCGGCTTCTGGAGTTGCCATGTCCGCATCGGCATATCCGACAATCGCGAGATTGAGCTCACACGCGCGGAGGAGTCCTTGCCTGACGGCTTCAGCCTTACCTTGATTGTGAGTGAGGGCAACCACGTGGACCGAGGTTGGCTGTTCGCTTTCAAATCCGCGTAGGATTTGCAAGGTGCCGTCGCTTGAACCATCGTCGACAAGAATAAGCTCGGCGCGTTCGGATTCGAGAAGTGACCGCCACACCAAAGGCTCAAAGCGCTCCGCTTCGTTATAACAAGGGACCACGACCGCGACGGCCTTTAGTTCTTTTGACATAGAACCCACGTGCTAAGGCCAGGAAGCTCGACTCCCAAGCGAGATGCCAGGCGATTGACGTCGTGATCCCAGCCCAGGAGAGTCGTGAACACGCGAGTTGTTCTGATTCCAAATGGCCAATCCACTGTGTCGACTTTGCGGGGCGAGGAGCCCGCGCCCAAGGTTGCCTCCCTAAGGCGCGTCAAGGCCCGAAGCGGGAGAGGCGAGATGAAAGCATTGCCCTGGTCAACGATCTGCAGATTGCACCTTTGCGCCAAATCTCTTAACGCAGAAGGCCGATAGCGCCGATAGTGACCAAGCGCGGTGTCGTGGGACGAAAAAAGCGCGGGCCAAGCCGGGACGCTAATCAGTGCATACCCTGCGCTTGGCATGTTGACGTCGACGGTCTCATGTAGAAAAGCAGTGTCATCTTCCACGTGCTCGACAACGTCGAGCATCAAAATTAAGTCGAAATGTGACTCGGGGCGAAGGGACACGGCTTTAATATTCTCATGTTCAGACAATCCCACCTCATTCACTAGGGATTCGGAATATTTATGGTCCCAGCACGCCACTTGAAAGTGGCGCATGTCGCGAGCCTTCAATAAATTGACAGAAAACCAGCCATCGCCGGATCCCACGTCAAGGACTGTGGCGACAGACCTAAGCTCGAGATTTCGCCGGAGGATGTCCGCGAAGAGTTTTAGCCGCGACTGTTCCCACGGATGTCGCGCTGCACCTGTTCGATTGAGTTCTTTGAGATCCAATGTACGACCCATTCCTTATTGAGACAGACACGGCCTAACAAATCGCGACAGTTCGTCCCTGGTTCGAATGCTTGGACGAACGGTACACGCCGCCCCATCCTGGCAGCTCGCCAAGACGCGGTCGTTTGGGAAGTCCAAATCCATAATGACGTCAGTGATGGCCCTCGTTCCGATAATTCCATCAATTTCTGGGATGTCAGGACGAAGTTCATCGCGCAAACTTTGAAAGAGAGGGAGGTCGTTTGGAACGATGTAGACAGTTAAAGACTCTTCGAGTTCGACAGCAGCTCCCGCCTGGCAAAAGCTACTGTTCTCCTTGCATGGGCACGAATTCGAACCGGAGAAGCACAAGTCTGAGATGAAGCCCTCGCTTTGAGCATGATGGGCAAAGAGCTCGCGGCAAGGGCCCCGAGCATCCGACGCGTCGCCCGCGCGGTCCACGAGGGCAATCCGATTGATCTGACCCACTCGCGCGTCCTCAATTGTTCTAGAAGGCAAGTAGAGCGTTGCCAGGGGCAGACTGTCGTAGTCTGCTGCCCCAACTGAACTTACGTAGCGGTCGTATGCGGGCTTGGTCAAAATGATATCGCCGACTGCAGTGGATAAAACCAACTGCATGTCGACGCCTTGGAACTCGCTCTCTGTTGATTCAAAATCGGCGCAGACAGCAAAGCTCGGCCGAACGGCAGGGTAGCGAACCTCGGTCCCGTCCACGTTCCAAGTGCCTCCCCCGTGAAAAGGTGATTTAAATGCCGCATCGCAGGTCTCGACCCGTTCGCTCGTTGAGCCAGGCGTCCTTGGAAAGAGTTGTATCGAATTGTCTGCTACCGCGATGCGAACAGAGGTCTTTGACAGGCGATCGCCCCCGAGGATGCCGGCAAATGTTCGAAAATTATCGCCAGTCCCCAGAAGGCATTCAGCGCCTTCGACTCGGCACGAATGGGTCAAGACGAGAGGCTCCGACTCGTAGAGAAGTCGTGGTGGCGTCTCCGTCGACATGTCGGAGAGTCCGTATATGAACAAGGGGGACTTGATCCGAGTGGGGTCGCTCAGTGCACCCACGGTGGGTTCGACGTCAAAGGTCGTGATCGGCGATAGCGTGTCAACGACCATGGCCTGCACGGTAGAGCCCTCACCGAGGGAGCCCGCTACCATGAGGGGACCCGACTCACTATTTGTTTCGATTGGAGAGGTATCGAAGAAACGTCTATCATCGTCGCAGGCAGTCCATGCAGCGCCGAGAGCGAGTGACGTGATCCACCAAAATCTCACAGTCGTGAGCTTCCCATACAATGAGGTCTCAGGCATTGATTTTACCGAGCTCCCCCTGCATCTTTGTTCGATGAGAGTTCGGACACCTGAGGCGACGTCGTGCGTCATGACGCAAATCGTGATGCCGGGGCATACCAACGGCCCGGGCGGGGTGCTTTTTGGCGGCATCATGATGCAGTGGATTGACGTGTGCGCCGGGGTGTCTGCCATGCGTCACGCGGGTGGCCGGGTGGTCACGGCGAGTATCGACCGACTCAGCTTCTTAGTGCCGGTGCATCTTTCAGAAGTGGTCGTGCTTCAGTCGCGCGTTAATTACGTGCGGCGCACCTCCATGGAAGTCGGGTGCCGCGTTGAAGTGGAAGATCCAAAGACCGGTGAGCGGCGCTACACCACCAAGGCCTATCTGACTTTTGTCGCCATGGACGATGAGTCCAAACCTCTTGCGGTCAAACCCCTCGAGCTTCAAACTGACCTCGACCGCAAGCGCTACAGCGCGGGGGAACGCCGCCGCAAGGAGCGTCTGCGCGCCGCTGGTCGCGAATCCGAAATAACTAAAGGCGAAACACGTGAACATTGATCTTTCAAATTCAGCTCACATTCGCGTGCAAGGCGACGACCGATTTCGTTTTCTACAGGGCATGTGCACGTCGAACGTCGCGGCGATGCAGCCTGGGGAGTGGCTTCGCACCATGATGCTCTCACCCAAAGGCCGGGTGCTGGCCCTCTTTGAGGTTCTTGCCGAAGACGACGCGCTTCGCATCCTCTGCGACGCATCCATTGGCGAGAAACTGATGGAGGCGCTGGACTCGCATATCATTGCCGATGACGTGGAGCTCACGTTGGAGTCGATCGCTGCGTTTCGAGAGTTTAAGAGCCATGACTCGTTTTGGAACCAGCCTTATGAAATGGGTCCCTCCAGCGGCGACACGATGACGCCGGGTGAGGTTGAAATCCGTCGAATCGAGGCTGGCTTTCCGAGGTATGGCGTCGATGTCGGGGAAAAAGACTTTCCCTTTGAATCGGGCCTCGCTCAGTACATTGACTATAAGAAAGGTTGCTACGTGGGCCAGGAGCCCGTCGCTCGAGTCTTTTACAAGGGCGCGCCGCAGCGCGTGTTTCGCGGACTGCTTCTGTCTGAGGGCGAAGCTGCCACGGAGGGGACCCCTTTCCTCCATGAGGAGAGCAAGAGAAAAGGTTTGGTGACCTCTTCGTGCCTCTCGCCGCGCCTTGGACCCATCGCTCTCGCGTACTTACACAGGTCTATCGCGGTGCCCGGAACTCTCGTCAGCGTCGGGGGCGTCTCCGCCAGGGTGTGCTCACTTCCATTCGGTTGACAGGCGTTATCGACCGTGGGCAAACTGCGGCAAACACCAACCCCCATTCATTTTAAAAGGACATCATTATGGCTCGAGGAGACCGTCGCCGAAGCGCAAAAATGCGCCGCATAAAATCACGTAACAAGCTAAAAGAACGCATCAAGCGCAAGCTCGAAGCGGCTAAAGCGGCCAAGAAAACTAAGAAGAAAAAGTAAAAAAAAGCCGGGACCTAAAGTCCCGGCGCTTTTGTATTCTCGAGGGCTGCCGCCGAGAATCGATTTAAATATTCAGTTTAGAGATGCCTTCGGGGGGCCCTTAGGCAGCGGCCCGGGGCGCACCGCGAAGATTTCCGTCGATGGCCGCAAAGGCCGAGCTGGCGAGGTCACTGAGGCCGCCGCCTGGCAGGTCGAGGTTGATGCGCGCGTCGTTCGCCTGAAGCACGCCGAGAAAGAGCGACCAGAGTAGATCCACGGTCGCTGTGCCTTTTCCAGCTTGGTACACACCATGGTTCACACCCTCTTCAACGATGGCCGAGAAGTGTTCGCGTACGGTTGAAAGCCCCTGATTGATGCGAGTGGCGACATCATCGCTGAGTTGTTTGCGGATATCCGGCTGACTCGTAAGACGGAGGACGCGGGTGGCCTCGACGTCAGAGGTTGCCCATTCCGTCAAAAATTTCCACGCGGCTCTCAGTTTGTTTCCTGTAGGAAGGTCGCTCTGATTGCGGATTTGGCCGAGCTCACGGTCAAATAACGCAAGCGGCTCTTCGAGAAGAGAGATGTAGAGGTCTTCTTTTGATCGGAAGTACAAATAAATTGCACCCACCGAGAGCGAGGCCTCACGAGCAATCTGCTCAATCGAGGTCTTAGCGTATCCCTTCACTGCAAAGACAGTCCTTGCTGCACTTTGAATACGCCGTCGTCGCGCTTGACGTTCTTGCTTCTTACGTTCCTGAGCCGTGGTCATGGATGGGTTCCTACTCATCCGTCGACGGCTAGTCAAGAAGAGAAACGAAGCAGGCTCAAAAAAGAAAGTCTCAGAATCTGCCGGAAGTCGTTGAAATTTATCATTGCCCCAAAAGCGCGCGGGAAGAGGATTCGACGCCCCTCGAGCCAAAACTCGGGTGATTAAGGCAGCTTTTCACTGGATAACTAAGAGGTGGGAAAATAAGTCTCGAGCCACTCTCGGGTCGCTCCGAGAGGCTGCTCTCTGTGGACCTCGTTCCATACCTCATGGAAAAAGCCTGGATACACGTGGACTTTGTGGTCGGCGGTCAGGGTTGAAATGACCGCTTGGGTGCTCTCGAGGCTAACTAGGCGGTCGTCTCCCGCGAGGAGCCAGAGGGAGGGCAGGGTGATTCGGTCGGCAAAGGTGGCGACCCATCGATGAGTTTCTTGGGCTTCGGTGAACCAGCGCGCTGAAGCGACGTCGTGGCAAAGCGTGTCGAATTTGCGCGCTCGGACCATCTCGGGGTCGTGGGTCAGAATCTCGGCTTCAATCGGCGCCTTCAGCGCGAGTGAAGGCATCCACCGACTCGCAAGGCCACCGACCATCGCCTTGGCCTTTGGAGGAGCGGTGGCAAATCCTAGAAAGGGTGACGACAGGACTGCGCATTGCAAGGTCTCGGGGCAGCGGAAGGGATCCGCGATGAGGCGCAGCGCCGCAAGCGCTCCGTTTGAGTGAGCCAAAATTGCCAGAGGTGCGTGGTCGCCAAGTTCTTGCTTCAAAAAATTCAGGCCCGCTTCGATGTCGCTGACGTAGTCTTCGAATTTTGTGACCTTCCCACGTGAGCCGTCGCTTCGCCCGTGTCCACGAAGGTCGATACGGAGCGTGGTCAGTCCGACATCGACGGCTGTTTGAGCGACATGCTCGTAGCGTCCACCGTGTTCGCAATAGCCATGGACAATGAGGGCCCCACCGCGCGCCGCCGCGGCTCGATTGACGACGCCATAGAGTTTCGTTTGGTCAGCACTTTCAAGTGTCACGGAATCCGGAGCAGAGATTTCGGTCGTCATGGTGAAGCCGAGCTTGCCATAGCCTCTCGCTCTTCGCCCCAAGGCCTCATGCGCAATTGACACTCTTAACGCAGCGAGCTAGTTTGCGAGCGCCGAATGAAACGCTTTGTGCCAGTAATCGCGACTTTTCACATACTGTTAATTGTGAGTTGCGCGGCTCAGGTTAACGAAAAAAAAAGTCACACCCGGCTTGAATTGGCCAAAAATTTTCTTTCAAACGGCCAGCTTGAGGCTGCGAGTCGCGAGGCCAATATCGCTCTCGAGCACAACTACAAGAATGCGGGTGCCTATTACGTGCTGGGCACCATCGAGTACCTCAGGGCCGTCGCAAATGTTCAGCTACTCGAAGTGGATGAGTGCCTAACTGGCGTCGACGCAGAAAGTTTGCGGAGCGAAATGGATGCGGACTTTCGGCGCGCCGCGGGTCACTTTGACCAGGCGGTTACCCTCGACGACAAATATTCCGAGGCCTTCCGCAACCGAGGCATGGTCGCGCTCCACCTCGAAGAATTTGAAGATGCTAAAATGTTTTTGATTCAGGCACTTGCCGTGCCCCATCGGCTCAGCAGTCTCGCCCTGACGAGAGCGGATTTAGCCTGGGTCTTATTTAACCAGGGCAAGCATCCCGAGGCTGCCAAGGAGCTCCGTCAAGCGCTCCAGTTTGCCCCCAACCTCTGCGTCGCGAACTACCGATTCGGCCGCGTGTACCTCGAGCGCGGCGAATTTCAGAAAGCGCTAGACAAGTTTGACAGTGTCATCGGTGATACTGAGTGTCCCATGCAAGAAGCTCATTTATTTCGAATCAAAACTCTGGCAAAACTCGGCCAACAACCCAGCGCCGAAGCCGTCGAAGCGTGCGTGAAGCTTGCACCACAAAGCTGCGCGGCCGCCGAATGTCAAGTTGGAGGACAAAGCTGATATGAACTCCCAGAATATCTCAGTATCGCATTCCGAAACCCATCAAGACTTTTGCTCGCTCCTAAAAGAAAAGCGCGACCAAAAATCACTGTCGCTCAAAGATATTTCTCAGACGACAAAGATTCCGGTCCAGTCCCTCGAACACCTCGAGGAAGGGAATTTTTCTAAGCTTCCGGCTGACGTCTTTGTCCGTGGTTTCCTGAGGTCCTACGCTAAATGCGTTGGAATGGATGCTAACGAAGCTGTAGACGCCTACACCCGCTGCCTCGGCGCGCTAGAGCCTGCGCCTGTTTCGGACGAACTCGCGGAGCTTGCGCTCCAAGCTGGCCGGGAGATTGGCGCTCCTTCCCAAGCGGCCGCGTCCCACCGCGAAATTTCAGCGCTCAAGCACGACGACGAAGAGGGCTCGAGCGACTCTCGGTCCTCGGTTTCGTTTCTTCGGGGTTGGCATCGCAAACATTCTGCGCAGGCCAACGATGACCACGCCGACGCGGCGCTGCCGAGCGAGATGCGGATGGCAGTTGGGAGCGGGTCGCATCGCATTCCCGAAAGCGCCGCCGGGGCTTCTGCTCGAGCCTCTAGTGAGGCCCCCGCGCCAAGCGAGAAAAAGTATTTAGGGCGAACTCTTCTGCAGACACGCGGCGAAGGCGCAAGTTCGATGAGGGGCTCAAGACGACTCTTTGTCGAAGATGAGATTCCAAGCCGGAAGCCGCTTATCATCGCAGCTTTGGTCTTGATGCTCGGCTCCATGGGGGCGATGTCCTTCTGGATGGCTTAGCAACTTCGACCTCGCGCTCGCAAGAGACAGGGGCTATGCGCATCGACCGCTTTGAGGCGGTGGTTGTTCGTAAGGTGCCCTACCGCGAGGCAGACCTGATTTTAACGCTAGTCTCTCGGCAACTTGGGAAGGTCTCCGTGATCGCAAGAGGCGCTAGGCGCTCAAAAAAACGCTTTGGCGCGTCTCTTGACTCCTTCGCCCGCTCGGAATTTCAGATCAGCCCCACGCGTCGAAGCGAGCTGTACACACTGCAGAGCGCTACAATCCTGCGGGAGTATGGGCGTATTGCCCGCGATTTGGCGGCGATCGCTCACGCCGGCTACATGGCCGAGGTAACCCGAGAGCTTTTAGCCCCAGAGCAGCCAGAGCCCGAGGTCTACGACGTGCTCGTCGAAGCGCTGACGGGGCTTGAGCGTGTGGGAGCACAAGTCTCAAGACTCCGTCGCTTCGAGCTTTCTCTGTTAAAGCTATTAGGTCTGCTCCCGGACCTAAATCAGTGCGCGGGCTGCCGCAGCGCGCCGGAGCTGCTTTTTATGGAAACAAGTCGCACTGGCCTTTTATGTCAACGCTGCGCTGAGGTGCGAGGCGTCACCTTAGGACGACCTATTCCGACCGAGGTCCGAATGTACTTAAACAACATCTTCATTGCGGACGAGTCCCAAGATCGCGACGAGCCTGAACAAAGCTCGGCGGCCGCAACCCATGGACGCGATATCATGTTGGATCTTATTTCCTATCACGTGGGCAAGGCGCTAAAGTCAATCGAGTTTTTGGTGAAACTGAGCTCAGGCCTTCAAAGGTAGTACACTAAGATCAATGCTTCGATTCGCACTCAGCTTATGGCTATGCACCACGCTCGTCGTGGCGACTTGGAACGTTGACAGCTCTCACGCCGAGAACGACGACGCAAAACTTGCGGCGAAAAAGTCGCTTCAGCTTGGTGACGAACGGCTGAGTCAGGGCGACGCGATGATGGACCAGGGGCAGGTCGCAAAGGCGATCCAGTCCTACGAAAAAGCGCTGAACGCCTACCAAGAAGCTTTTAAAATATTTCCAGATAAGAAAATCTATTTTCCGATTGCGAGCGCAGAGAAGAAATTGGGTCGATTCGCGGAGGCTCTTGAGCACTATCAAGCGCTTAATGCTGCTGACTTGGAGCTCTCCAGCCCCGTCCAAGAGCAAATCGCCGCTGGCATCGCGCATACAAAGGAAAACTTAGTCGGCTTTTCACCTTCGGTGACGCCGACGGGGGCAGACCTGCTAATTGACGGGGATTTCGTCGGTCAGACGCCACTCGACCAGGTCGTCTATGTCACTCCTGGTGTTCACAGCTACGAGGTCCGGCTAAAGGGCTACCAAAGTTTTGAAGGGGAGTTCGACAGGACACGTGGCGCTTTCGAGCGCCCCTCTATTTCGCTCAGAATAGTGGGCTCCTCCACGCCAAAGAAAACGATCCCAGTTGAGATTCCGGAGGAGGTGCCGGGTGACGAGGCGAGCCGCGTTCCCCTTTGGACGGGGCTTGGAGCCACAGTTGTTTTTGCGGGAGCGGCGACGGTGACGGGAGCCTTGGCCGCGTCTGAGCACAATCGCTTTGAGGATGCGAGCCTCGGCACCATGGAGCGCGAGGATGCGAGAAAAACTGGGAAAAATCTGGCCGTCGCGACGGACGTTCTCGTCGCCGGTTCTGTTCTCGCTGGTGCATTCACTCTTTACTACTATTTCACGGAAGTTCGAGGAGGCTCGGAATCGACGGCCACGGACGAGGTCATGGTCGCACCCTACGCAAGCTCCGACGAAGCGGGAATGATGCTGCGAGGTCGCTTTTGAACGAGCGGGGCGTCGCGCCAGTTCTAGTGATGGCGGCTGTGAGTGGGCTCGCCTTTGGCGTCGTCGCGGGGTTGGCGTTTTTGAAATCGCAGCCGACTATCATGGCTCAAAGCGAAGAAGCCACTCAGCCAGACCCGGATGCGGCGACCGACACTCGCAACGCGCAAATTAACATGCCACTACAAGATGCCTCCGTCGCGCCTCTGCAGGACTCAGGGGCGGTCAGGGATGCGAAGGAGCACGCTCCAGAGGACGCGCAGCCTAGGCGCAAAGCTTTCGCGACGCTTCGCTTCAGAGTGGTTCCCGCGCATGCCAACGCCAAAGTGCGGGTCAATGGCAAAGCCGTGGACGGCGACGCGGCTTCGGTTGACCTTGGGGCGGGACCCCGGTCGATTCGAATCCTGGTTTCAGCGAAAGGATACAGGCCGTATCGCTCAAAGGTGCAGGTGGATGGCGACCGAAGTCTCACGATCGATATTTCGCAGAATCTTCGAAGAACGTTCGAAAAAAATGAGCGGATACAAAAAGATGCGCGCAGCACGCCAGTCAAAGAGGATCCCAAGGGGCCAGGTGGGTTGCTCGAACTCTAGTGCCCGGGCGAAAATTTCAGATCTTGGGTTCTCGGTTTCTTAAGTCGACGCAGGCGTTCAAAAGCCCCTAAATCCCCCCAGATCCCGCGGGACGCGCGTCATTTTGGCAATTGCTTCGCTCCTTGGACCTGATACAACGACGCAATGCGCGCGACACTGAGCCAGAAGCTGA
>JAULKR010198987.1:0-17179 GCA_032356305.1 Prasiola linearis | reverse complement strand
CGCCATCATCGACAAGAACGTCCAGGTTGGCGCCGACTGCCGCATCACGAATGCCGACGGAATACAGGAGGCCGACGGCGACGGCTGGCACATCCGCGACGGCGTGATCGTGCTGCCGAAGAACGCCATTCTCCCGGATGGGACGGTGATCTAACCCAGCGACGAAACGCCCCCGTCAGAACGGCGGCAGTCCTACACGGCCCTAACGCGGTATGCGCGTCTTCCTGACCACCGCCGGCTCCCGCGGCGATGTCCAGCCCTACCTCGCCCTCGCGGTCGGGCTGCGCGCCGCCGGGCACGATGTAACGCTGTCTACGGCGCGCCGCTTCGTACCACTCGCCGAGGCGCACGGCATCTCGTTCGCGCCGACCTCGGACGCGCTCCTCGACCTGATGGACGAGCCGGCGGCGCGCCACGCGCTCGAGACGCTGCACTCGCTCGGCCAGGCGGCGCGCCAGATGCCGCGGCTGATCCGTCTCGCGGGCGCCGCCCAGGCCGAACTGATCGACGCGACATGGGCGGCCATCCAGCGCGCCCGGCCGGACATGATCGTCTACCACCCGAAGGCGTTCTGGGGGCCGTCGTTCGCTGCGGCCGTGGGCGCGCGCGCCGTCCGGGCGCCGCTCCAGCCGTTCTACGTGCCGACGGGCGAGACGCCGCTGCCGGGCGTGCCCCGCCTCCCGCTGGGCGCCGCCTACAACCGGCTGGGCTACCGCGCCGTCGGGGCCGGCATCGCGGCGTCCGTCCGCCGATACCTCGCCGACTGGCGCTGCGCGACGGGACACCGTACGCCGAAACGCCGCGTGCCGACGGTCCACGGGTTCAGCCGCCACATCGTGCCCGAGCCGCGCGACTGGCCCGGCGACGCCACCACGGCGGGCTTCTGGTTCCTCGACGATCCGGCGCCGCTGCCGCCCGACCTGGACACGTTTCTGGCCGACGGCCCGCCGCCGGTCTACGTCGGCTTCGGCAGCATGGCCGGGCGCAACCCCGAGGGGCTCGCGCGGCTCGTGACCGACGCGCTCCGGCGCGTCGGCGCGCGCGGCGTGCTCGCGACCGGCTGGGGCGGCCTGGCAGGCGTCGCCGACGGCGACGACGTGTTCGTGACCGACGTCGCGCCGCACGGCGCGTTGTTTCCGCGCTGCGCAGCGGTCGTGCACCACGGCGGCGCCGGGACGACGGCCGCGGGCCTGCGCGCCGGTCGGCCGACGGTGATCTGCCCGTTCTTCGGCGACCAACCGTTCTGGGGCCGGCGCGTCCACGCGTTGGGCGCCGGGCCGGAGCCGACGCTGTTGAGAGACCTCACCGCCGAGCGGCTCGCCGCGGCGCTCCGCGAGACCGAGAGCGCCGCGATGCGTGGGCGCGCCGACACGCTCGGCGCTGCGATCCGTGCCGAAGACGGCGTCGCCACGGCCGTGGCGTTCGTCGAGCGCTACGCGCCGCGCGGCTGATGCGGGACCCTTTCGGCGACGCCGTCGGTTCCAGCCCCCTTCGCTTTCACAGACTCCCGACCGCCCGATGGACAACGCCCTCGCCTACGCCAAAGACCACGCCGACGCCGCCGTGGAGCAGCTCACCGACTGGCTCCGCATCCCGTCCATCTCCACCTCGGCGGAGCACGACGAAGACACTCGCCGGGCCGCCGAGTGGCTCGCCGACGACTTGAAGAAGATGGGCGTCAAGCAGGTGGAAGTCATGGAGACCGGCGGGCACCCCATCGTCTACGCCGAGCACGCGAGCACGAATCCGGACGCGCCGACCGTCCTCGTCTACGGGCACTACGACGTGCAGCCGCCGGACCCCCTCGACCTGTGGGACTCGCCGCCGTTCGAGCCCGTCATCAAGGACGGCAACATCGTGGCGCGCGGCTCTGCGGACGACAAGGGGCAGGCGTTCATGCACGTCAAGGCCGTCGAGGCCTACCTCAAGGCCGAGGGCGGACTGCCGGTGCATCTCAAGATGATGATCGAGGGCGAGGAGGAGAACGGCTCCGTCCACCTGCCGGGCTGGATCGAGAAGAACGCTGAGATGCTAGCCGCGGATGTGGTGTTGGTCTCCGACACGGCGCTCTTCGCGCCCGGAGTGCCGAGCATCGCCTACGGCCTGCGCGGCCTCGCCTACGTGGAAGTCACGCTCACCGGCCCGGGCAAGGACCTGCACTCGGGCGTCTACGGTGGCGGCGTCGAGAACCCCATCAACGCGCTCGCACGCATGATCTCGGACCTCCACGACGCCGATCACCGCGTCACCGTGGACGGCTTCTACGACGACGTGATCGACCTGACCGACGAGGAGCGCGAGGCGTACAAATCGCTCCCGTTCGACAAGCAGGCTTGGATGGACGAGGCCGGCGTCTCGACGACCAAGTCTGAAAAGGGCTTCTCAGTGCTCGAAGGCACTTCGGGCCGGCCGACGCTCGACGTGAACGGCATCTGGGGCGGCTACATCGGCAAGGGCGCCAAGACCGTCCTGCCCTCGAAGGCCTCGGCCAAGATCTCGTGCCGCCTGGTCCCGGGGCAGACGCCTCACGACATCACGGCCAAGCTGGAGCGCCACTTCCAGGCGAACGTCCCGGACACGATGACGCTCGAGTTCACCGACCTGCACGGCGGCCACGGCGTGATCGTGGACACCAAGGCGCCGGCCATGAAAGCCGCGGCCGTCGCGCTCGAAGGCGTGTTCGGCCAGACGCCCTACTTCACGCGCGAGGGCGGCTCCATCCCGGTCGTGGCGGACTTCAAGAAGCTGCTGGGCTTGGACACCGTGCTGATGGGCTTCGGCCTGGACTCAGACTCCATCCACAGCCCGAACGAGAAGTTCGGCCTGGACCGCTTTCACCAGGGCATCGAGGCGAGCATCCGCTTCCTGGACGCCTACGCGAAGCAGGAGGCGTAACGCCCGAGCGGAGTCGAGATGGGGCGCTCGGCGTCACGCGTTCCACCGACTCGCCGAAACGCGGGCCGCGTCCCGACCGAAACGGTGAGCCGGACTGAAGCACCGGGGCCAGCCCGATCTGCACCGTCGGCCGAACCGACCGCCCCGCGCCGTCGTTTCTCGATCCTCGTCTTACCCCTGGCTATGACTACGCTTCCGCGCACGCTCCCACTCCTCCTCGCCCTGCTCGTGCTCGCCGGATGCCGCATCGACGACGGGAACGAGCCGCCGCCGGCGCCGGATGCGTCGGTGCCGACGGCCGAGGCGTCGTCCGTCACCACGCTTGGCGACGACCGCCTACCGTCGGACGACGAGGTCGAACGCAACCGCCTCGCCCTCGACTGGAGCGACGCGGCGCTCGACACCACGGGCCGCGCCGACGCGCAGCGCACCAATCCCGAAACCGCCGACGACATCGCGCGAAACGCCGCGCGACCGTCGGCCTGGCGTGACAGCCTCCACCTCCCGCTCGGCGGCGACGTGGCCGGCCCGAGTGTGCTCAAAGCGCAGGTGCTTCTGGACCGCGCCCGCTTCTCGCCCGGACAGATCGACGGCCAGTGGGGCCGCAACACCGAGAAGGCCATCGCCGCGTTCCAGGCCGCCGACGGCCTGCCCACGACCGGCATCATCGACCAGGCGACGCTGGACGCGCTCGCCGAGCGCGCCGGCCGGCCGGCCACCCTCGTAGTGGCGCGCGCGCTGACCGCCGATGACGTCGCCGGTCCGTTCACCACGCTGCCGGCCGACGTCTACGAGAAGGCGAAGCTGGACGCGCTGGGTTACGAGTCGCTGTCGGAGAAACTGGGCGAGCGCTTCCACGCCGCGCCGTCGCTGCTGGCGCGCCTCAACGACGGCATCGCGCTCGCCAGTCTGGCCGCGGGCGACACGCTGCGCGTGCCCGCCGTCGGCGCCGCGGCGGCGCGATCGGTACCCTCGGTCGACCGAATCGAGATCTCAGGCACCGGCGGCTGGCTGCACGGCCTCGCCGCCGACGGCACGGTCGTGTTTCACGCGCCGGTCACCGTCGGCGCGAGCTACGACCCGTCGCCCGAGGGCGAGTTCACGATCCGCGCCATCGCTCGCAACCCGACGTGGCACTACCAGCCCAAGATCCTGGAAAGCGTGCCGGACGATCAGCCCGACGCCATGCTCCCGGGTGGCCCGAACAACGCCGTCGGATCGGTCTGGATGGCGCTCTCCAAGCAGCACTACGGCATCCACGGCACCTCGGCGCCCAACACCATTGGCTACGCCTCATCGGCAGGCTGCGTGCGGCTCACCAACTGGGACGCGATCGCGCTCGCCGACGCCGTCTCGGCCGGCACGCCCGTCCGTTTCCTGGACCGCGCCGCCGCGCCAGACGACGCGTCCGCGGATTCCACGGCTACCGACTGACCGGGACACTTTATCGTTTCGCCAGCAGGTCGTACGGGTTGACCGGCGCGCCGTCCCAGAAGTGGTCCGGGTCGTCTACGGTCCAGATGGCGAAGTGGAGGTGCGTGTTGCCCGGTGCCGCGTTCCCGCTGTCGCCGACGGTCCCAACAGCGTCGCCGCGGCGGATCGGCTGCCCGGCGGCGAGGCCGGGCGCCCAGGCGTCCAGGTGCGCGTAGTAGTAGACCGTCCGGCGGTCGGCGCCCAGGTGGTACACCGTCAGCCCACCGCGATCGCTCTCGAACAGGCGCAGCACTTCGCCGTCGGCGACGGCCACGACGGGCGTGCCGCGCGGCGCCAGAATGTCGAGCGCGTCGTGCGTGCGGCCCTCGCTGCGCGCTGCGGCGAACGTGTCCACCAGTTCTGACGGCGCGACGCCCACGACGGGCATCGCCAGGCCGGAGGGCGCGAGGACGGTGGGCGCCGCCGGCTGGGGTGGCGGATCTGCGCGCGCCGCGTCGGCCTCGGTCACGCGCGCCGTGTCGCCGGCCGCGACGGGCGGACCGGCCTCAGACAGCGTCTCGGACGCGGGCGTCGCATCGGACGCGGGCGAGGTGCGCTCGATGCGGCATCCCGCCATCGCGACGAGCAGAACGAGGAGGGCGGCGCGTGACATACCAGAGAATAGGGCGGCGCTCCGGGTGAAAAGCCGCCCCCGGCCGCGGACGCGCCGGCCGACGGTCTAGCTTCGAGGCCGATTCCCCGGCCCTTGTTATGCGCACGCTCACGCTCGTCCTCCTCACAGCCCTCGCCGCCGCCGGCTGCGACTCCGCCGACCCCGTCACCTGCACCGACGGCGAACTAATGGTAGAAGACATAGAGGTCGGCACGGGCCAGCCGGCCGTGCTCGGGCGCAGCGTGATCGTCTCGTACACGGGACGGCTCGAGGACGGCTCCGTGTTCGACAGCAGTTCGAACGCGACGTTTGCGCTGACGACTGGGGTGATCGCTGGATTCCGCAACGGGATCGGCGGAACCGACGACATCGCCCCCATGCGGATCGGTGGCCGGCGCACCCTCACCATCCCGCCGAACCAAGCCTACGGTCCAGTTTCGCGCCCGGGCATCCCATCGTGCGCGACGCTCGAGTTCGACGTGACGCTCCTTGATCTCCCATAAAGAGTGCGAAGCACGTGCCGCTCCGGTCTCAGAGCAATCCGAGAGCATGGTAGTAGGTTGTAGACACCTACCGGCGCCGCCGCAGCGCGCGCCGGCCCTCGACTGTTTCACTTTCACTCCGACTGTTTTGGCTCTCTACGAACTCAAGGACGCCACGCTCAACGGCCACGCCGGCCAGGGCTACGTCTACCCCATCAAAACCTTCCGGGGCCGCGAGTACCGCGGCGTGTTCTTCGCCTCCGAGGAGGAGCCGCTCAACGAGGCCGCCGCGGCCGAGGAGGTCGCTTTCGAAGGCACCGTCTACAAGACCACCACGTCCGGCCAGGACACGGTTTCCGTTGACGTGACCCAGGTCGTCTCGGTCGGCATCGGGATGCGGGCAGACTTTACGGTCAAGGACTGACGGCTCCTGCCGCGTGATTCTGCGAGCGCCTCGGCTGATGCCGGGGCGCTCGCACTGCTCTAGCCGACGGCGCGAAGCCAGCGAGCCGGCTGGCGGCGTCGATTGAGGCACACGTCTTGCACAACCGGCGGCACCCCCGCCGCCATGCCCACCTCTCTCCTCCCAGACGGTCCGCCGCATCCGAGACGCCTGGCCGAAGCGCTCGTAACCCAGGCCGGAGTCCCTATCGACGCGTGGTCCGTGGTGGCTCAACTCGAGAGCGAGGGCTGGCGAGACGTGGACGCCCGCCCGGAGTACGACGACCTCTTTGCCCTCGGCGACGCCGTGTTCGCGGAGGTCAGAAGGCCGGCCGCGACCGGCGTGTCGGTGCAGGAGAGAGAGGACGATGCAGGGGTGGGTGAGGCGGTGCGGTCCTACGGCGTGGGTCTGATGTACTCCCTCCCCGTCGCCGGACAGGTGGCGGCTCTGGTTGTTCTCGGCTACTCGCTGTGGGCCTCGGTGACGCTGACGCCGAGCGTGGCGACGCTGATCGGCGTGGGCACGGTGGGCAGTTTTGTACTGACGGGCGGCCTGGTTCAGGCGATGGCGCGCGAGACCTCTCGCCTGCTCGGTGCCGGGCTGGAGAGCCAGGCGCGCCGTGTCGGCTTTCGGTTCGCCGGAGCATCGTGTGTGATTGTGGCGGCGACGGGGCCGGCGCTGTGGTGCCTGAACTGGGTGGTGCCGTTTTATCCACCGGGCCTGGCCGCCGTCGGCGTGCTCTACTTCGTGCTACTGGGCGCGCTCTGGATCACGCTAGGGCTTCTCTACGTGCAGGAGCGCATCCTGGCTGTGGCGGTGACAACCGCCGTCGGTGTGCTGCCCGTGGTGGGCGCAATGGAGGGCTTCGGGTGGTCCGTGATGTGGGCGCAGGCGCTGGGGCTGAGCGTCGCCATCGCAGTGGGCTGGGCGTGGGCGTGGCGCACGCTGGGCACTGCGAGCGACAACGTCTCGGGGCCGCTCCCGCCGCTGCCGCGCCTCTCGACGATCGTCGACACGACGTTGCCCTTCGCAGCCTACGGTGCGCTCTACTTCGCCTTCCTGTTCACCGACCGCGTAGTGGCGTGGACTGCGCCGGCCGAGGACCCGTTGCCGTTCATCGTGTGGTTCCGCACATCCTACGAGTTGGGTATGGACTGGGCGCTGGTGGTGCTCTTCCCTCTCCTGGCGCTGCACCCCTACGCCGTGCGGCGCCTGACGACGGGCCTGCGCGCGGCGATGGACGGCCCCGTCGAAGGCGCAGCGGTCCAGTTCCGGCAGGAATACCTCCGTCACGCCTCGACGGTGCTCGTGATGGGTGCCCTCGCCGTCGGCGCCGGCTGGTGGGCGGGCGCGTGGCTGGCCGAGTCCGGACCGTGGCTGCTCCAGACGATGGTGACGCAGCCATCGTCGCAGTTCGTCTATCTGGTTGCCGCGCCAGCCTACGTGCTGTTCGCGCTGGGCCTGCTCAACGCTCTCGTGTTTTTGTCCGAGGGGCGCCCGCTGGTGGTCGTGCAGACGCTCGTTCTGGCCATCGTGACCGACCTTGCCGTCGGCGTGGTCGCCTCGCGTGCGCTCGGTGCCGAGTGGGCGGCCGTCGGGCTTCTGGCCGGCTCGGCCGTGTTCGCCGTGATGACGACGCGCCGTATGTGGGCGGCGTCGCGCGACGCGGATCACCTCGCCTACGCCGCCTACTGACATGGGCGACTTCGACTGGACCTTGCTGGCTGCGACGGCGCGCGTCATTCTGACCTATGCCATCGTGTTCGTGCTTGTGCCGCAAGCCGTGCTCCCGGGTGCTGCGGTGGGAGGCAAGGGACGCATCGCCGGCGACGTGATCCTGGTGACGGCTGCGGTGATGCTGGGCGGCATCGTGTTCGGCCTACTGGGCATGGGCGACCGATTCACGTTTTTGAGCGCGGCGCTCCTCGGGTTTGCCCTGTGCGCGTGGCTTCGGTACCGGTCCACGTGGCAACGCACGCTGTTGCTGAGCTACGGTAGGTTTCTGATGCGTCTCGAACGGGCCGCCCCGCCGCAGGCGCCCGTCCAGACGGCGCCGCCGGTCTCCGTCGATGCACTGTGGCCGTCCCACCGGCCGGCGCCCGTCCCGCCGCCGGCAGGACGGGCGTTTGAACCCGACCAGATGGTCGCCGGGGGGCTCGTGGCGGCGCTCGGCGTGCTGGCCGTGCTGGCGCGTCTGTGGCCCTCGCTGATGGACCCTGCGCCGACATCGGTCGCGTTCTACGCCGATCTTGAAGGCGTCAAGGGGCTGCTTCTAGGTGACCCCGTCCGCCTGGACGGTGAGTGGGGGTTGCACGCGCTCACGCTCGTGCTCTCGTCGCTCTCGCAGGTGGACCCCGCCAGCACATTGCGCGCACTCGGCGCGCTCTCGGCCGGTGCGCTCACCCTGTCGGTTTATGCCGCCGTCCGGGCCTACGGTGGCGGGCGGCCGGGCGGGCTCGTCGCAGGGGCAGTGATCGCCTACGGCGGCGCCATTCTGCCGATTCCGCTGGACCGACAGGTGGAGGGGAACGCCCTCATGCTGGCGGCCGCCCTGGCTGTCGCTGCCGGACCGGCTGCCGCGGCCTACTTCAAGGGCGGCCGAGCACGCGACGGAGCCCTCGTGGTCGCGGCCGTCATCGCGTGCGGACTGACGCACCTCGCCGCCGGCGTGATGCTGGCCGTCGGGTTGGTGCTGCTGGACGCCGCACGCCTGCTACGCATTGAGCGCGCCGAGCGAGGCCGAGCGCTCCGAACGACGATGAGCGTCTTCCTCGCCCTGGGCGTGGTGGCGGTCGGCTACCGAGCGCTCGTCGCCACCTCGCGTGAAGGCATGGTGCGCTTCCTCGACATCGGAGACCTGGGCGCGCTGGCGTGGCCGGCCGGGCTGTGCGTAGCCGTCGGCGTGGCGCTCATCGGTGCGACCGTGGCGGATGCCGGCTGGCGGAAGCGGTGCCGCGGCGACCTCGCCGCCGGAGCTACGAGCGTATGCGCCGGAGTGGTGCTGACCATCGCTCCGAACGACGCCTACGGACTGGCCGGCGCCGCGGCCGTACTGGGCACCGGCGCGCTGGCCGTCGCCGCTGGCCTGCTCGCCGAGCCCCTCGTGCAACGCATCGCCCATCACGTCGATTCCCGCTCCGACGGGCTGGTCTCGGTGATGGTCCTCGCCGTGCTCGGCGTGGCCCTAGCGCAGGTGCCTGGCGCGTCGCCGGAGCGCGGGCGCCCCGTCGAACCGTCGGGCTACGTGCGCGCCTACGCGAGTGTTCAGCGCGAGGCGTTTCCGTTCCAGTGGACCATCGTGGGCTCCACGGCTCAGCGCATCCGTGCGCTCGGACGCGGCCGGTTCATGGATTACGAATTCTTCCTGACGCGTTACGATCCGACCCAGTACGATCACACCGGCCCCGACGCTGTCCCGACCGAGGATCTTTTCATTTTCGTCGAGACCGACCCGCTGCGCCCGCTCACCGTCGACGAACTCTCGCCTGGCGGCGGCCGATGGGGCTTGGCAGCCCACGACTGGGTCGCCGACTATCGGGCCCGCCCCGACGCGCCCGTTCCGCTCGAAACGTTTTACCGCGACGACGACGTGGTGGTGTACCTGCTGCACCGCGCGGAATCGTCTTTGCTGGCTCAACGGCCCACCACGCCGTCCCCATGATCCGGAGCCTCCCGCTCGTCGTCTGGTTCGCCGCCGCCACGCTCGCTGGCTGCGCGCGCTCGGATGCGCAGGCGCCGGACCGCATCGTCCCCGAGATGCCGGCGCGCGTGCTGCTCGTCTCCGACGCCTCCGAGCCCGGTCCTGAGCTCGCCGCTCGGCAGGCAGCCCGCGCGCTCGCCAGCGCCCACGTGGCGTTCGACCGCGCCGACGTGTCCGACCCCTTCGAGCCGCTCGACTACGACGCGGTGCTGCTCACCGCTGAGCGGCTGAGCGACCTCGTCCCGGAGACGGCACGGGGGCTCAGTGAACTCGTCGAGCGAGGGGGTGGCGTCGGCGTGCTGTTCCGCGGATGGGGCGAGACCGTGGCGCCGCTGCTGGGTCTGCCGACCGCCCGCCCGGCGTTCGTCCAGGTGCACGACGGGTTCTACCGCACGGAGCTGGCGCTGATGCCCGCCGAGGACGGGCTCGAGCTTCCCGTCTCGGGCGACTCGATGTACGACGTGCCCGCCCCGGCCGGCTGCGAGGTCATCGGCCGCATCGACACGCGACCGGCAGCCTGGACGTGCGCGCGCGGCGCGGGCCGCATCGCCTACTGGAACGGAACGCGGTTCGCCGACAAGCGCTACCGCGGCCACATCCTCCAGACGCTCGCGCTCGTCTATCCGGATTTGGTGCGACCGCTCGCCAACTGGGCCGTCGTCTACATCGACGACTTCCCCAGCCCGGCGCCGATGGCGCATCTCGAGCCCATCGAGAGCGAGTTCGGCACGTCGGTCGTGGAGTTCTACGCCCACCGCTGGTACCCCGATATGCGGCGCCTGGCCGACGAGCACGGGATCGTCTACACGAGCACTGTGACGTTCGCGTACAACGGCACGACGGAACCGCCGTTCGGGTTTGCCGAGTGGCTTACGGCGACCGTCCACGAAGAAGGCAGACAGGTCCCGTACGCCCCCTGGATTGCTCAACAAGAGCTCGCGCGGGGCGAGCTGGCGTTGCACGGCTACAACCACCAGTCGCTGTCGCTCGACAACTGGCCCAGCCAGGTAGAGATGGAGCAAGCGCTCTGGGCGGCGCGTGACCGCTGGGAGGCCGACCGCCTCGGCGCACTCCCCACCACCTACGTGCCCCCGATGAACTGGATCGACTCCGTCGGGACGCGCGCCCTCCACCAGACCATGCCCGAGATCCGCTCCGTAGCCGGTCTCCACTGGGGCGACCCGGCGCTCGGTCAGGACCAAGAGTTCGGGCCGGACCGCTGGGTCCCCGACCTCTACGCCTTCCCCCGCACCACGTCTGGTTTCGACCTCCACCCGGTCGCGCGCCTTGAGATGCTCGCCGGCCTCTACACCGTCGGAGGCTGGGGCCACTTCCTCCACCCGGACGAGATCCTGCCCAACGCCGACCGCGAAGCGACGTACGCCGCCGCCGGCCTACCGTCGCCCAGCACAATCGGCTGGTACGGCGACGCTCGCGACGGGCTGTTTTACCAGTTCTCCGACTGGCTCGGTGTGGTCCGCGAGGCTTTCCCCTGGCTGGAGTATGTCCGCGCCGACGAGGGCCTTCGCCGTCAGAAAGCCCACGACTCCCTTCAACTGGCGGTCACCACGGACCGAGACGCGTCGAGCCGAACCACGACCGTGCTCGCCAGCCGCCCCGGCCACGACCTGCTCGTTGTAGCGCCTCCGGGCGAGCGCCTGGCTTCCGCCGACGGCGGCGAGGTGCTCCACACGTGGGAGGGGCCGCTCCTGACCCAGTACGTCATCCGACAGCGCAGCACCGATATGCGCCTCCATTTTCAGCCGGTCTCCTGATGCTGCGCACGCTCCTCTTTCTGCTCGTGATCGCCAGCCCTGCTGCCGCGCAGGACATCGCCCTGGCGGTGCCGCCACGCACGCTCCAGGCGCCCGACGATTCGCTCGACCTGCGCGTGACGCGCGCTCAAGAACTCGCCTGGTCCGGCGACGCCGACGCCGCGGCCGACCGCCTGCGGGCCGTGCTCGCGGACTCGCCGGACCACCGCCGCGCCCGCCTCTTCCTGGCCGACCTCATCACCTGGACGGGCGGCGCCGACGAAGCGGTGGCGCTGCTCCAGCCCCTCGCCGATGCGGGCGACGCCGAGGCCCTCGGACCCTACGCGAACGCTCTCAACGCCAGCGGCGACGCCTCGGCAGCGCTGCGCGCCTACCGCATCGCGCTGCGCGCGAGACCAGACGACGCGAGCCTGTGGTTCGCCGCCGGCGAAGCCGAGCGCTGGAGCGGTCGCTGGACCGTCGGGCGCGACCGAATCCGCCACGCCATCGCCCTCGGCCTCCCGCCGAGCGAGATTCCGCGCGCCTGGACGCTGCTGCGCACCCTCGCCCGCGAGCACGCGCCGACGGCCGGCACCGAGATCACCTTCACGACGGACTCCAACGACTTCGAGACCGTCCGCGTCCCTCTCCAGTCCTCGACGCACCTCGTCGGTCCGTGGCGCCTGGCGCTCGCCACCGAGCGCTACGCCGTCTCCGGCCTGCGCACGTCCATCAACCCCGCCGATTCCGCCGCCGTCGTCCGCGCGACGCGCCTGTTCGGCGCTACGTCGCTGCGCGCCGCCGCCACGGCGACGCTGAGTCCCTCGGCGAGCCTGACCGTCGGCGCCTGGGGCCTGGGGCAGGACGGGGGCACGGTGCGCGCCGGTGCTGAACTCTCCGCCACGCGCCGCTGGACCGGCGGCGCCTACCGCTCGCTCACAGCACGCGTGCGCTCGTCGCCTGGTACCGACGTGCCCGGTGCCGGCCCGCTGCGCGTCACCGAAGCGGGCCTCGACGGTTACGCCGACCTCCAGTCCTGGCTCGGTGCCTACGCGACCGTCACGGCGCGGTCGTTCTCGAACGACAACGCGCGCGTTTCCGGCGCCGTCGGCGCGCGCGCGCAGGTGGTCGGCTCACCGAGCGTAGGGCTGCTCTCCGGCGCCCTGGCGACAGGTGTCAGCTACGAGGACACCCGCACCGTCTACACCGACGCGCGGCCCTACTGGACACCGAACGACCTCGTCACCGCTGCCGCAACCATCGAACTCGGCGTCCGCCCCGTCGCGGCGTTCGCCGTCACCGGGCTCGCCGGCCTGGGGCATCAGCGCGGCCCGGGCGTGAGGTCCACGAACGTCCAGTGGGGCGTCCGCGCCGGCTGGACCTCGCCACGATACAAGGTCGGGCTGGGGTGGGAACAGACAGGCGGCTCGGCCTATTCCGCGCAGCAGTTCCGCGCTGTGATCGCGGCCTCGTTGTGAGTTCGATGGGGCGAGCCCCGACGCTCGCGCTGGCCGCAGCCACGCTCTTTCTCACCCTCATGGCGGCCTTCGACCCTGTGACCGCCGAGGCGCAGACGGCGACACGCGCCGAGCGACGCGCCGCCCTCGCCCGAACGCACGACTTCGCGGTCCACCTCACTGGCCCCCTCCGTGCCGACGATGCGCGCGATCTCGATCTCGTCGTTCTCGATCCTGACGCTCACGCGAACGTCCCAGACTCCCTCGCCGACGGACCGCTGGTGCTGGCCTACCTCAACGTGGGCGAGCGCGAGAGCTACCGCTGGTTTGCGGACCGCGTGGACCCGGCCTGGGTGCTGGCCGACAACCCACTCTGGCCCGGCCACCATTTCGTGGATGCCCGCGAAGTTGGCTGGCAAGCCCTCATCGGTGGCGAAGTCGTCCCGCGCGCGCTCGCCACCGGCGCCGACGGCCTCTTTCTCGACATGCTGGACGTGGGCGAACGCTACCCGGAGACGGCGTCCGGCGTCATCACCCTCATCCGCAACATCCGGCGCGCGAATCCCGACATTTTGCTCGTGGCGAACCGCGGGCTCGCGCTGTGGGACACGCTCGGCGCGGATCTGGACGGCGTCCTCGCCGAAGGCGTCTTCGCGAGCTACGACCCGTCGACCGGCGCTTCGCGCGTGACACCCGGCCCCGAGCGAGACACCCTGGTACAGGCGCTGCGTAGGTTTCGCGACCGCACCGGCGGCACGGCCCTGGTGCTGGACTACCCGGGCGAAAGCCGTCGCCTGAGCCGTCTGTCGCGACGCGGCGCCGCCCATCACCGGTTCCCGCTATTCCTCGGCCGCCCCTCGCTCTCCGCCGCTCTGCCAACCCTGCCCCAGCGGCCAGGATGGTAGATGTCGCTCTCGTCCTCGAAGGAACGTATCCGTACGCGCTGGGGGGCGTCTCGACCTGGACTCACGGGCTCGTCGAGGACCTGAGCGACCTCACGTTCGGCATTCTCCACCTCAGCGGACGCGGCGACCCGGGACCGCGTGCCTTCCAGCCACCACCCAACGTTCGCTGGGTCGACGTGGCGCGTCTGCCGAAACGCCTCGACACGTTCGACGCGGCGCCGCTCGCCGCCGGCCAGCCCGCCGCACGCGTCGTCCACGCGCTCTCGACCGGATTCGCCAGCGAGGTCGCCGCCGCCTGGGCGGAGGCCTGCGGCGCGCCCCTCGTGGTCACGGAGCACGGGTTGTCGTGGCGCGAGATCGAGCGCGGCGCACCGGAGCTGGAGACCGGCCTGCGCCTGTTCGGTCACGACCTCTCCGGCGGCAACCCCTGCGCCAGCCGCACGCTCTGGGCCGACCGCTTCCGCACGATGGCACGCCGCGCGTACGCCGCAGCAGACACCGTCACGACGGTCTGCGAGGTGAATCGCAACGAGCAACTCGCGCTCGGCGCGCCGGCGTCGCGCGTGATCCCGAACGGCGTGGCGACGCCAGACGACATGGGGCCGCTGACGGCCGACGAGCTCGCCCGGCTTCACCCCAGCGCCCGACTGCCGGCGCGTGTCCGCATTGGGCTCGTCGGGCGCGTGACGCCGCTCAAAGACGTGCTGGCGTTCATCCGCGCCGCCGGCCTGGTCCTGGCGAACAGCGCCGGACGCGGCGTATGCTTCTTCGTGGTCGGGCCGACGGACGACGCGGACTACCTCGCGCGGTGCCGGTTCGCCATCGGGGCCGCCGGGCTGGACGGCCACGTCCACCTGACCGGCGCGCAGCCTGCCGCGCTCTGGCATCGCCACCTGGATGTGGTGGCGTTGACGAGTGTCAGCGAGGCGCAGCCGCTGGCGCTTCTGGAAGCGATGGCGCACGGGCGGCCCACCGCGGCGACGGACGTGGGCGGCTGCCGCGCCCTGGCGCTGGGCGACGGGGACGGACTCGGCGTGGCCGGGCGGATCGTGTCGCTCGGAGACGACGACGCGATGGCAGCGGCGCTCTCGGCGCTCGCCTCGGATTCGAATCTCAGGCGCGCGCTCGGAGCCGTCGGGCGCGCGCGCGTCGCGCACTCGTTCTCGCGCGCAGCGGTGGCGGATTCGTACCGCGAGGTCTACCAGGATGTCACGTCGAGGCGAGGCTAGCCCGAGCGGGCTGAATCGCGCACGAGGGACAAAGGCGCGCGGGGGAACGTCCGCGCGACGAATGTGGATGCTGAACCTGCATCGGAGGCGACCGTGGCTCTCCGGACCGCCGATGGCAACGATGGAGCCGATGCCCGCCACCACACCAGGCTCCGGACCCTCGGTCTTGCTGTTGACTGAGGGCACCTACCCGTTCGTCGGCGGGGGCGTCTCAACGTGGTGCGACGTGGTATTGCGCGGTCTGCCCGAGAGCGACATCCACGTGATCGCGGTGACGGGCAGCCCGGGCGTCAAGCTCCACTACGAGCTACCCGACAACGTCCGCTCAGTCCAGATCGTCCCGCTCTGGGGCACCGCCGAGCCGACCGAACACTCGCGCTTCGGCGAGCCATTCGCCAAGACGGTGCTCCACCGCGAGCGGACTCGGGACAACGCCATCCGGCACGCCTTCCTGCCCCTCCTTCGGCGCCTGCTGGCCGCCCTGGCAAAGCCTGAACACGTCGGCCGCGAGGGGGGCGACCTATGCGTCGAACTCTCGTCCTACTTCCGGCGCTACGACTACCGCGCCACGTTTCGCTCTGAGCCGGTCTGGACCACGTATCGCGACTGGGCGCTGGCCGCTGCCCACGCCGACGGCGAGCCCGAGCCGACACTCGGCGAACTGGTCCAGGGCCTCCGCTGGATCTACAACTTCCTGCTACCGCTCACCGTGCCGCTGCCGCGCACGGACATTGCCCACGCGACGCTGGCCGGCTTCGGCGCGCTCCCAGGCGTCGTCGCGAAGTGCGAACTGAATGTGCCGCTCGTGGTCACGGACCACGGGATCTACCTCCGCGAGCGCTACATCGCGATGGCGGACGACTCCAGCGGCTCGTTCTTCGCGCGCCGGATGCTGCTGCGGCTCACCCACCTCGTCTCGCGCATCGTCTACACCGTCGCCGACCAGATCTCGCCCGTCTGCGACCACAACCGGCGCTGGGAGTTGCGCATGGGAGCCACGCCGGACCGCATCGAGACCATCTACAACGGCATCGACACCGACAAATTCCGGCCGCCGGCCGTCGAGCCCGAACGCGCGCACCCGACTGTGGTGACGGCGGCGCGCGTCTTCCCGCTGAAAGACCTCGAGACGCTGATCCGCGCCTGTGATGTCACGCGCCGCCGTGTGCCGGACGTCCGCTTCATCGTCTACGGCAACAACGATGTGGATCCCGAATACACCGCGCGTTGCCGCGCGCTCATCGCCGAACTGGGCGTCGACGACAACTTCGACTTCGCGGGCTTCCACGACACACCCAGCGAGCTCTACCACGACGGCGACGTGTTCGCGCTCTCTAGCATCTCGGAGGGCTTCCCGTTCAGCGTCATCGAAGCCATGGCCTGCGGCCGCCCCTGCGTGGCGACGGACGTGGGTGGCGTGCGCGAGGCTGTCGAGGGCTACGGCATCGTGGTGCCACCGCGGGGCTTTGAGCCGCTCGGGGAAGGCCTGGCCGACCTCCTGCTCGATGCGGACCGCCGCGCCGAGCTCGCCGTCCGAGGGCGCGCCCGCATCGTGGACGAGTTCCAGGAGGCGGGCATGGTGGAGGCGTACCGCGAGACCTACGCGCGCCTCGCAGACGGCGCGCTCATCCCCGGGCTCCCCAACTTCGGCAGCATCCTCACGGACGATGTCGACCGGCTCTGGGCCGGCGACTGGGCTGACGACCTCCCTCTGGAGTCGGCCGACATCGCCTGGATCGCGAGGGGTCGTCCAACGACAGCCCCGAGGCGGGATGCCCCGAGAGAGACCGTCGGCTGACCGCGATACGCGTCCCGGAGGTCTCTGTCCCTACCGACCCTGAAGCACACGGTAGCCGCCGGCGGGGACCGACACCGTCGGCGCGCCGCCGCTCTGGATCGGGCGGGCCGGGTCCAGCATGTCTGAAAAGCCCCCGATGCCAAAGCGGCCCAGCACCGGCACGTCGGCGCGCGTGAGCGTGCGGTCGGCGTCGCCGGTGTTGATCGCGATCAGCACGTCGGAGCCCGGCGCGGTGCGTCGGTAGAGCCAGACGGTGTCGTCGGCGAAGAGGGTATCGAAGGTGCCGTGGCGGAGCGCGGGCGTGTCGCGGCGGAGTTTTACGAGCCGCGCCACAGCGTCGCGGTGCGCGAGTTGCTCGGGCGAGAGGCCGTCCCAGACCATCGGACGGCGGTTGTCGGGGTCATTTGCGCCCGTCATGCCGATCTCGTCGC
>JAULKR010198876.1:0-17179 GCA_032356305.1 Prasiola linearis | reverse complement strand
TCGATGTTGCCGACGACGTCGGTCTCCATCTCGGCGGCGGCCTCGCCGGTGCGGCGGATGTCCTCGACGATGGTGGATGAGAACAGGCGCAGCTCCGGGCCGTCGCCTTGCGCGGCGGCGGGCCCGACGGTGCCGAGAGCGAGGGTGGTCGCCAGAGCGAGAGCGAGCGGGGTCGGACAGATCGATCGGTTCATGCGTAGCCTCTGGCTGGTCGGATCGCCCGGGGGCGCTGCGAAGTTGCTCGTCGGAAAGGGAACGGACACGTGCCGGTTAGGCCGACAGTACGGATGTGGTGCACGCGTCTCACCGCTCGGCCGGCCGGTAGCCCGTCGCCTGAACGATCCGCTCGATGGCGGCCAGGTGTTCAGCGTCGGAGCGATGCTCGACCTCGACCTCGTAGCGGCCGGCCTCGTCGGGCTCGCCGACGCGCAGCGTCAGGCCGGTGGCCTCGCCGATGTACTCGGCGAAGCCGGAGGCGGTGCGTTCGCTCAGGAACGGGCGCCAGATTGGTGACCAGCTTAATGGGGCGTTCGGTGGGGGCGTGTTGGTGGGCGAGATACGTAGGCTCGCACTACTTTGCGGCGAATAGACCTCTGGACCAGAGACAATCATGACATCCGGCTCGATCGAAACTTCGGGTTCGAACGTAGCTTCCGGCGCCACGGTGTCCCCGGTTGACGACTCGTCGACGACGGTGTGCTGCGCTGAGAGTTGCGAAACGCCCGGTTCCGGTTCGGCCCGATCGGCACCCGTACCGCGAAAAGAGGATAACGTGTCGGTAAGTGCGCCGTCTGAGCCGCTGGCCCAAGAGCCTACAATTGGCCCCTGCCAAACCAGCCCGATGGCGGCTGCGCCAAGCACAACACCAATCATTCGCCACGTGTTGATCGATCCGATCACGGAAGTCCGCATGCCTTCTCGTTGCCGCCATCGCACGCGCGTTGGTAGTAGCGTTTGGCGAGCGTTTGGTCCGAATCGACGCCAGTACCGTTCTCGTAGTTCACACCCGCTAGAAGGCATCCGCGCACATCCCCGCCCCGGCAGCCGCTCTCGTACAACACCACTGCCTTCGACTCGTCCTTCAACACGCCTCGGCCGTCCGCGTACATGTTGCCGAGGTTCGTGCACCCGCGTATGTCTCCGCTCTGGCACGCGCGCTCGTACAGCGTTACCGCGTGCGCATCCGACTGTTCGATACCGGCGCCCGCATAGAACACGCTCCCTAGACTCGTACAAGCACTGGCCACTCCGCCCTCGCACCTTCGGTACGAGCTCAGCGCACTAGAATTGTATGGCCCCGGATGCGCCGCTTGGAATGGCGCCGCATCGTCCAGCACATCGGCCATCACCGGTTCGCTCTTCGAACCGCCTCGGCCGTCCGCGTACATGTTGTCGAGGTTCGTGCACCCGCGTTTGTCTCCACTCTGGCACCCGCGCTCGTACAGCGTCACCGCGTGCGCGTCCGACTGTCCGATACCGGCGCCCACATAGAACACGTGCCCTAGACTCGTACAAGCACTGGCCACTCCACCCTCGCACCTTCGGTACGAGCTCAGCGCATAAGAATTATATGGCCCCGGATGCGCCGCCCGGAACGACGCCGAATCGTCCAGCACCTCGGCCACCACCGGTTCGCTCTTCCCACCCCCAGACTGCGACAGCTCCACGTCCACTAACTGGTCCACATTCTCAAGCACCACTCCGTCCCGATACGGCGAATACCCCTCGCGCGTAACCAGCACGTCGTAGCGCTCTCCAAGTGCCAGCTTCATCCCTGCCTGGTAGCGCGGCACGATGTTCATGATCCGCACCCGCGCATCTGCAGGCTTCACCCGCACTGTCAGCCGGCCCGTACTGGGCGTCGCCGTCGGCTCCTCGGCCTCGAGATCCGCCCGCTCGACCAATCGCCCGACACGCAGCCGCGCCAGTTCCGCGAACACCCCGCTCGGGAATCGTTCCAGGTAGATCCCATACTCCTCAGCCGTCCCACCCGCCTGTGCCGATGTCCACAGCAGGCTCTCCAGAGCACCAGATTCGGATGTTTCGTCTTCAACCTTCGGCTCCTCCGCCCGCGCCAGGAAGAAGCGGTTCGGCTCCACCCCCTGCGTCAACAGTTCCGGATCCTGCCCCGCGTGCCGACGGCCGAAGTGATACGCCACCCCCTGGAACACGTCCTCGATCGGCCGCCCCGCCGCCTGCTCCAGCGACTCCAGCAGGATCTCGGTGTACGGACTGTGATCGCCCTGACCGTCCGCCACCAGCTGCCCCGCCGCCCCGGCGTAGGCGACCAGACGGCTCCGACCCGCCGAGCGCGGACGTGCCAGACCCCGAAACTCGCTGCCGGACGACGAGCCCGAACGCGTCGCCCGCTCGATCGACGACTCCAGCTCGCCGATCTCCCGGCATGCGTCGAACACCGCCACCGTCAGCTCGGCATGACCGTCGAGCGAGGTGAGCACATCGTCCAGCGGTATCGACTCGCTCAGCGCCAGCTCCACGTCCGTGCCGGCCACATCCACCGGCAGCAGGTACGAGCGGCGTCCGTCCTGCATCCCGTGCCCGGCGTAGTAGACGAAGGCGACCTCCACGTCGCCGGCCTCGCGCACCGTCCGGGCGAATGCTCGCACCGTGCGTCGGAACTCGCGCCGGCCGACGTTCAGCACCGGGCCGTCCACCGGCTTTCCGCTGCGCCCGATCAGCTCGAAGCCGAATCCGGACAGCCGCTCGGATATTGCTGCGGCATCGCGCGCGGGGTTGCGCAGCGGCCCGATCTCCTCGTAGGCGGCGTTGCCGATCACCAGCGCCATCCGCTGGGCTGCCGATGACGGAGTGCTCAAGAATGCCAGCCCGAGCGCCAGCGCGGACCATAGCATCAGGGTGCGTACGGAGACGTTCATCGGCGTTTTACCAGCTTGCACGCTGCTTCTTCGCCGAGCTCGCAGGCTTGCTCATACAGCTCCATCGCCTTCGACTCGTCCTTCAACACGCCTCGGCCGTCCGCGTACATGTTGCCGAGATTCGAGCACCCGAGCGCCTCATCTCTCTCGCAGGCGCGCTCGTACAACGTCGCCGCATTAACGTCCGATTGCGCGACGCGAGTGCCTGTTTCGAACGCGTGCCCCAGCCTGACGCAATCTAGGGGATTCTCCTCCTCGCACCCCCGGTACCAGGCCCCCGCCTCAGAGCTGCCCCACCCCGGATGCGCCGCTCGGAACGCAACCGGCTCGACCTGCCAATAGCACGCCGTTTGTTGGCGAAGTTCACAGCTGCGCCTGAAAGAGGCTACGGCTATCGACATATCCTTCGGCACACCTGTGCCGTTGAAGTACACCCCACCGAGGTGCGAGCATCCGCTCGCGTCCCCGCCCTCACAGCTGCGCTCATACAACGCCACAGCCTTCGACTCGTCCTTTGTCACACCTTGGCCCAAGCCGTACATCACACCAAGGTATGCGCACCCACGCGCGTCACCACCCTCGCAGCTACGCTCGTACGATTCCACCGCCTTCGACTCGTCCTTGGTCGCCCCTCGGCCAACGTCGTACATGACACCAAGGCTTGTGCACCCGCGCGCGTGCCCGGCATTGCAACCGCGCTCGTACATCATTTTCGCGTGCGCGTACGACTGCTCTATACCGGTCCCCGAGTTGAACGCATTCCCCAGGCTAATGCAGTCCTCAGCCTCCTCTCTCTCGCACCCCTGGTACCAGCCCAACGCCTCCGCATTACTCGACTTCGGACGCGCCGCCCGGAATGCTGTCATCTCATCCCGCCTCTCAGCCACTACTGGTTCGTCCTGCCCGCCCCCCAACCGCAATAGCGCAACCTCCACCACCTGGTCCGCCCCCTCCAGCACAATCTCATCCCGATAAGGCGCATACCCCTCGCGCGTGACCAGCACGTCGTAACGCCCCCCCAACGCAAGCTCCATCCCCGCCCGGTAGCGTGGTTCGATGTTCATGATCCGCACCCGCGCATCCCGGGGCTCGGTCCGCACCGTCAGCCGGCCCATCTCGCTACCCACCGGCGCCCGCTCCACCCTTGCGAGCACGAACTCTCCAGTCCGCTCCCCGCCCACGTACGGCACCTGCACCTCGTCGAACGTCTCGATCACGTGGCGCTTGACCCGCCGCTCCACGTAGCGCCGCAACCCCTCGAACGTCACCAGACCGTCCGCCGCCGCCGCACCGCCCTCCAGACCCTCGGCGACGTAGTGCGTGAACACCCCCTGACCCAGGGCCGGGTCCTCGAACGACAGCTGGCGCGCTCCGGTGCTGTACAGCACCGCCACCCCCTCGGCGTCCTCGTCGACCGCGAAGCCCCGTGCACCCGGCCCCCCCACCGAGCGCGCGCCCGGCACGTTGCGGCACGCATCGATCAGCAGCACCCGCTGGCGCACCCCCGACGCCTCCAGCGCGGTCGACACCGCCGACACCGCCAGCGCCGTGCCGGACAGGTCGTCCGGGTCGGTCTCTCCGGTGGCCAGGTAATTCTCGCCCCCGTCACGAAAGCCGTGGCCGGCGAACGCGAACACCACGCTGCCCTGGGGCGAACGCCGATCGTTGGTTGCCAGGCGGGCAGCCTTGTCCACCGCGCGCAGGATGCGCTTCGGGCTCGCTTGGGCATCGGTCAGTGCGAATACCGTGTAGCCCTGCGCCTCGAACAGCGATTCGAGCCGGCGCGCATCGTCGACCGCGTGATTCAGGTTCGGCACGTCCAGGTAGCGATCGACGCCGACGACCACCGCGTAGTTCTCGTTCTGCGCGAACACCCGTTCGGACTCCGCGCGCGTCAGTCCGCGCGATGGCGCCGCCGCGGCGAGCGACGTGGTCGCGCACAGCAATGCAAGCACAGCCCATAACGTCCGTCGAAGCATCATCGATCCGGTCATTCCCGCTCGGCCCCCGTCCCGGCTACCCATGTCCCGGTCACCTTACCCGTCGCATCGGCCATTCGGCCAGCCGCCCGGCAAGCGTCGCGTGCTCCCCACCGCAACTGCCCACCTCGCACCGGCGGCTGCGCTCGCACGCCCCACCCGCCTCGATCACCGTCTCGAAGTCCGCGGCCCCGCGCGACAGCACCCCGACCACGGCCAGCTCCGAGCCCACCGTCGCCAGCACCGGCGAGCCCGAATTGCCACCGTAGGTGTCCAGATCGGTGACGAAGTAGCCGGCCTCGCGGTGCGCCACCAGCCGGCCGCCGCCGGCCACCTTCGCCGGCAGCCCGTTGGGATGGCCGATCGCCGACAGCGGCGTGCCGACCGGCAACCGCTCACCGGCGTACACCGGCAGCGTCGAGCGGCCGCGCACCGAACGATCGAGCTCGACCACGCGCCAGTCGGCACCGGTCCGCGAGCTCTCGCCATCGAGCACCGCGTTGCAACGGTACACGCGCGACGGGTCCGCCTCCGCGTCGGCGCGCCCCTCGGAATCGGTGCCGTACCCGAACACGAACCGGGCGTCGCTGCAGGCCAGTGCCGCGGTGTACGGATCGGCGTCATCGGCGCGCACGCAGTGGGCCGATGTCGCGATGCGACGCGGCCCGATCAGGAACGCGGTGCAGGTCGCGCCCCTGGGTTGATCGATGAAGCGCTCGTCCGGGCACCAGCGCTGATCCGTCCCGGTCGCCTTGCCCGGCAGGCGCCAGCGCCCCGCACCGGCGCCGGTCAGCTGGTCGCGGTGGAACAGTGCGGCGACCGATTCGGCCGCGCGCCGCAACAGCGCTCCGGCCTCGATGACCTCGATGCGACCGTCGCGGCCGTACAACGCCTTGCCCTCACCGTCGCCGTCGGCGCGCGAGAGCACCGGGATCGGCAAGGCGTCGGGCGGAACGCCCTGCGACTGATCGGCGGGCGGTGCGGGCGGCGGTGAAGGCGATGGCGCGAGCGGCGGCTCGGACAGCGCGCAGGCGACCAGCAGTGCGGACAGCGCGATGGTCGTCGCCGTGGCGGTTCGGCGACAACGCCCGGTTCGTCGCGCGTAGCGCTTGTCCGGGTGCGATGTCGCGCTCACGGTGCGGTGAACACGGGGTAGCGCCCCCATTGACACCCGTGCTCGACGGACAGCTCGATGAAGCGAGCCGTCGACGGTGCAGCCCGACCGGCGCGCGAATCGATCAGCGCGCGCAGCGCCTCGGGTTCATCACGGCAGAAGCCTGCCACGACATCGTCGCGACCGAACGGCGGGCCGACATCGACCCCGAACGTGTGCGGCAGGAAGGCCGGTCTGGACGGCTCGTCGCGCGTCGGGTGCGGGTACAGCGGCTGCACCTCACCGGAGCCCGCGAGGTTGAACACCACCAAGTGCTCGCCACCGGCACGCGGCCGGTCGATCACAAGCGTCAGGTACTCCCCGCGACGATGGCTCGCGTCACACGCGACCGCATCGCACGCGAGCGAGACGGCCGGCGGCCCCGCGGTCCGATCGTAGGCGGCGTCCACCGCGTCCAGCAATCGGAAGCGATCGACGATCGACTGCCAGGGCGCCGTGCCGGCCGTGCGCACGAAGCGGGTGATCTCGTCGGTGCCGTGGAACGCGACCACCTCGTCGGCGCGCACCTCGAACTGCAGCATCGCCTGGCGGCTGTGCCGCGCGCCGTCGAGCACGGCGGGCGGCGGCGCGCCCACCACGGTGAACTCGAGCGCGTCGGCATCGGGTGCGGCCGGTGCCGGAGACACCGAGCCGCCAAGCCGCAGCACCGGCACGCCGGTGGCGTAGCCGCGCGGCAGGAACCCGGGCACCTGCAGGCGCGACGACATCGTCGCGACGCGGTAACCGACGTATTCCTCGAGCTCGCGGCGCAGGATCAAGCCGTTGCCGTCGACATCGGCCGCACCGGCGATGCCCTCGGCGAACCCCACGCTCAGCGCACCGTGCGGGCGCGCGTCGTGGCGGATCTCGAGGATGACCTTGCTCTCGTCCTCGGTCGCGGTCAGGTAGGTCACGTGTCCGAGCGCCTGCCAGTCCTCGGCGGCAACCTCGTCGGCCGACGGCATCGCCTCGAACGCATCGTCGCCCAGGTCCCAGCTTCCACCCTGACGCGAGCGCCCGAGCGTTCGTGCCACCCCCCGTGTCAGGCCACCCGAGTGGCACGCATCGGCCACGAACGTGACGCGGCGGCCGCCGGCGCGCTCCAGCATCCGGAACAGCTCGTCGTCGGCGATGCGTCCGATGTGCGGGCGCAACGGGTCGAAGTCCCAGAACATCAGCGTCTCGTCGAAGCCGTCGCTCTCGTCGAACGGCTGACCGATCTCGGCCTCGCGGCCGCCGTGACCGGCGAACGTGACGATGATGCCGTCACCCGGTCCCGCATCCGCGAGCAACTGCTCCCACGCGGCGCGGAACGCTGCAGCCGTCGCGTCGCGACCGATCAGCACGCGCTCGTCGGGCAGCTCGGCACCGAGTCGACGCAGCGTGCGCGCGATCAGTCGCGCATCGTTGGTCGCGCCCTCGAGGTTCCTGACCCGGTCGGGTCCAACGTTGTCGGCACCGAAGCGGTACTCGTCGATACCGACGACCAGGGCCAGCTCGCGCGCCGCGACCGGTACGGTACCCAGCAGGCACGAAAGGGCCAGGATCGCGACGATGCGGGCTGCTGCCGCAGGTGTCCATGCAACCGTGCTCCTTGCGCTCATTCGGGCTCTCCGCAGCGTCGCGCAGGTACCGGCAATCCGGGATCGAGCACGATCTCGACGCGCCGGTGCAGCGAGTAGCGCTGCTCCCGCGTGTAGCGCGTGCGATCGGAGATCAGCGCCGGGCAGCGCTCGCCCTCGCCGCGCGCCTCGATGCGCGGCGGCGTACGCCCTGCCTCGGCGAACGCGGTGCGGATCACGGTGGCGACGGCCACCGCGCGGCGCTGGGACAATGCGGCGTTGTACGCGTCATCCCCCCGGGGGTCGGCGTGACCCACCAGCTCGATGGCGCCCAGATCGCGCGCGATCACCGCGCGCGCGAGCCGGGTCGCGGCATCCTGACCCTCGGTCGTGAACGTGGCCTTCGCGGTCTCGAAGCGTACCGGCACCGGGACCGCGCGCGGCTTGGGTCCGCGCGTGCCCAGGATGCCGGACGTCTCGCCGCTGCGCGAGATGGCCGCCGACAGGCTGCCCGACAGCATCAGCGCCTCGTTGGCGCGCTCGAACAGCGCGAGCTGGCGTCGGCGCGTGCGCGGATCGGTGTCGCCTTCCGACTCGTCGACCGACAGCTCGTAGGCGTATCCGTACTGCACCGCGGCTTCGGACCAGTCGTCGCGGACCGCGGCGATATCGCCCAGCACGGCGTTGACGTGCCACCACGGGGCGAGTCTCAGACCGGGGCCGTCGGCACCCTCCAGCAGACGCTCGGCGCGGCCCGGATCGCCACCCATGACGAGCACATCGGCCCGCCGGGCCAGCCAGCGCGTCGCCTGACCCCGTGCGTGCTCGAGCTGGGCCGGCAGGCACACCTGGCGCGTGGCGGGCTCGTCCATGAGCATCGCCACGGCGGCGACGTCTCGCGCGGCGTACGCATCAGCGAAGCGCGCCTCGCACACCTCATCGGCAGCGAGCGTCCCGGAGGCGCCCGCCATACCGAGCGCCATGCCGACCGTGGTGACGAACGCGGCGACCGGACCGGTGGCGTGCGCCGTGCGCAACCTGCGCTTCATCGGACCACCCGGTAGTCGGTCGTCGCGATCGACCAGCGCGAGGGGCGAGTGGGCGCCATGGCATCGCCGGTCGGCACCGGCGCTTCGAGCGCCTCGTAGAGCCGCCCGAGCCAGTCCTCGGGCGTGCGCTCGACCGGGGCGAACGCACGGCTCGCCCCGACCAGACGCTCGACCACCGGTGCGACCGCATCGCTGTCCTCGGCCAGGACCGCCACGATCGTGCCGGCACCGAACGGCTCGCCCATCGGCCAGGACTCGCCGCTGTAGGCGTCCGGCATCGTGACGGTGTGCCCGGCGCGCACCCAGCCCAGCGGCCGCCCGTCGGGACGCGCGGCCTCGTCGCCGGGCGGCGGGTAGAGTGCGCTGAGCGTGCCGTCCGCATTGCGGTCAAGCACCAGCAGCAGCCCGTCGCGCTCGGCGGTGATGCCGAGCGTCATCGGCTCGCCGATCCGGAACTCCGGATCCGGGCCGACCGCCACGCGCAGGTTGGCCGGGTTGCGCGCCGGCAGGGCTGCCGCGACCTCGCCGGCGTCGAGCACGCCGTCGCCCGTCCCGGTGGCCCCGAGGCCGAAACCGAGCACCGATCCGGCAAGCAGCGCCGGCGGGATCTCGGCCTGCGGCGCGACGCCACCGGCGCGGCAGGCCGCGTGATCAGGCCGTGCCTCGCAATAGCGCGCCGACTCGGCCTTGATGTGGCTCAGCAGCTCGGCGAACGAGACCTCGCCGTCGCGGTCCGCATCGGCGGTCGCCTCCAGCAGGCCGCTGACGAGGCGATGGCTGAACAGCCCGACGGTGCCGGCATCCGGGTCGACGATCTCGGCGGCGAGCTGGCCCGGCGCGACGGCGAACAGCGCCACCCGGTTCGGCGCAGGCTCCACCAGCCGGGTCACGGCGCGGGACACCGGCGCCGCGCGCGTGCCCGACAGGGCAGACCGGCTGCCGGCCGGCGCCGGCGCGTCGAACGACAGCAAGCGCGTGGTGCCCTCGGTATCGCTCCGGCCGGGGCCGGCGAACATGCTGCGCGTGGCCGTGCCGGCGTGGCAGGAATCGATGAACACCATCACGTGCCGTTCCGCCAGCCGGTCGAGCCGCTCGCCGAGTTCGTCGTCGTGTACCACGTTGTCGCAGCGTTCGAGTGTTACCCCGCGTCCCGCCAGGCAGTCGGCGTCGGCGGTAACCAGGACCTCGTCGAGGCTGTCCTCGGTCTCGTCGCCGCTGGTATCTCGGACCTGCGCGCCGTGGCCGCTGAAGTGCACGAACACCCGGTCGCCCGGTACGCTGCGGTGCTCGAGATCGTCGAGCGCGTCGAGCAGCGCCTGGCGCGTTGCCGCGCCATCGGTCAGCTCGCGGATGGCGGACGGCGCGACCCCGAAGCCGTGCTCGAGCAGGCCGCGCACGGCGGCGACATCGTTGAGCGCACCGTGCAAGTCGTCGACCGCGACGACGGCCCCATCGGCCGTTCGCACGCGTGCCTTCGAGTAGTCATCGATACCGACCAGCAGGGCCACGTCGGCCGCAACCGCAGGGCCGGCGCATGCGGTGGACAGCAGCGCCGCGAGAAGGTGCGGAGCGCGCGTGCGACGCGAGGGAATGCGTTCGATCGAGGCCCCACCCCTCACGGCACCATCTCCAGCACGACCGCGCCGGCGCGCAGCTTCGCGCCCGGCTCAGCGCCGTCCTCGGCGTCGTCGTCGCTCGCCACGACGGTGAACGCGCGCGTACCGTACTCGCTGAGCCGCGCGAAGCCTTCGAGCGGCTTGCCGTCGGCGTCGCGATCGCCGTAGCCGGTCTCGTACAGATCGATCGGCTCGGTCGACCAGATCGCCGCGACCAGATGCTCGCCGACCGGTCCGTCGGCGCGCAGGTCGAAATCCATCGCGGGCGTCGGCACGGCGAGGGGACCGGGCTCGACGCGGTTGTCCCGATCGAATCGATTCGGATACAGCACCACGGCGGTACCGGCCGGATCGACCGTGACGATGTTCAGCCAGCCGGCCGCCGGCACGTCCACGCTGACGCGCAGGCTCCGGTCCCCGAGCGGGTAGGAACGCTCGTTCGTCGATACCGGAAGCGGGGCCTGGCTGCTCACGAACGCTTCGATGTCATCCCGGTGAGGGTTGCCGGACGCGAGCGGCAACGGCCTGTCGGCAAGCGCCGCGTCGCCGCCGAGCTGCGGCTGGTACAGGTCGTCGGGGCTGTCCTTCAATGCCTCGGCGATGTAGCGCGATGCCCCGTCCAAGATGCCGCGCGGGGTCAGCGCGGTGCCGTCGGCCACCGCACTCTCCACCGCATGCTCGACGCCGAGGGTGAACAGGCTACCGCGCTGGGTCGCCATCGCCACCTGATCGTCTTCGGCGGCCATCAGCGCCACGAAACGCACGTCGGTGCCCTTGTCGGCGATGCCGAACGGGTCTGCCCCGGCGGCCGGCAGCGCCCCGGAACGCAGCGTCTTGGGCACGCCCCCGACAGCACCCGTCGGCAGCCCGGCCAGGCTCCTGTAGCCCGAACCGCTGTGGCAGGCGTCGACGATCAGCAGCACATCGTCGGTCGGGATCTCCTCGAGCAACTGGTAGAAGCGGTCGTCGAGCAGCGCGCCGGACGTGTTGCCTTCGCCATCGATGGCGAAATCGTGCAACGCCAGGAACTCGTCGAGCCCGTCGGCCTCGTCGCCGTTGCGGTCGGTGGTCTGCGCGCCGTGGCCGCTGAAGTAGACCAGCACCCGGTCGTCGGCCGTGACGCCGTCGACCAGCCACTCGCGCATCGCACGATCGACACCGCCGAGCGTTGCCTCGGCATCGAGCAGCGTGCGTGTCGCCACCTCGTCGAACCCCAGACGCCCGGCGACGCGCTGCATGATCGACACGTCCAGGTCGATGCCCGGCAGATCGCCGACACCGTCCTCGCGGTAGTCGCCGACACCGATCAGCAGGGCCCGGTCCGCAGCGGCGGCCGAAGCGACTGCGCCCAGGGCGCCGAACACCAAGGCGAGAGACGACGCGAGAGCGGCGGCAGGCGGACATCGACGTGGGAGATGCATGGATCGCTATCTGGACGGGTGACGGGAGGAGGAACGGACACCGCGGACCGATGCGGACACCGCAGCGCTTGCTCGCCGATTCATCAGCGATGGCTCGCTCATGGGCGACGCACCACGTCGAGCCGGCGCCAGACGAGATCTCCGGGCTCGGCCAGCGCCGTGGAGGCTAGTGCCGTCAGCGGTGAGACCGACGCGCCGCGCCCGCCCGCGCAGCCGTCGGGCAGCGCCTCGACGATGTCGCGGGCCTGCGACGCACCGCGCGCCCTGCCCGCGACGAGCCAGAACGATTCGGTCTCGCCAGTCCCGGTGAGCTCGAGCGCACCGCGCGCTGGGAAGCGCACACGCACCGGTACGCCGTCTTCCCCAGACGACGCACCGAGACGCGCCCTGGTCTGGCACGACGAATTCGACAGACGGAACCATTCGCCCTCGCCCGAGCGTGTCAACAGGAACACCGCCTCGCCGTAGGCGATGCCCTCAAGCGCGAAGCAACCGCGTCGCCCGAGCGCCTCGTCGATCTCGAGTCCGCGCTCGCCGAGCGCCCACGGATCCTTGCCGCCGCACAGCGCACGGCTGGCGGGCACGATGCCGGTGAACCCGTCGATGCGCACGGGGCGATTCTCGCGCGCGACGGTCGGCTCCAGCGGCCAAGGCGCGAACGGTGGCGTGCCCCCGGGACCCAGGCCCGGTACCCCGGAAAACGGCCCTGTCGCCGGGACAGGGTCGGACTCCGCGGGCGATGCACCCGGCGTCGATGAGATGCCCGCCGACGCCACACGGCGCCGCGCCTGGCGCGCATCGAGCGTGACGTAGGCGGGCGTGTCCGCGCCGCTGACCCGCCGCCCGTCCTCACGATACGTCACCCCGAGCCACACCTGCCAGAGCGTGTCGTTGACGGGCACCAGCTCGCTGTCGATGACCGCATCGGCCGCCTCCGGCGTCGTGACCACCTCAACTTCGCGGAACTGGTTCATGTAGCGTCCGACGATCGTGGTCATCGTGTGGAAGAACGCCGGCGCCTCGGCCGGGGGCGCGGCGACGTGCAGGGTCAACTTCTCGGGCGCTCCCTCGCGCAGCAGGCAGCTGAGGTTGTGGGCGAGGTAGCTGGTCGTCAGATCCGCCTGCTCGCCGTCGAACGGCAACGGTCGCAGTCCGCGCAGGTAGCGGTCGGCGAACAGCTCGTCAGCCGCCTCGGCCTCGGACGCCGACAGCTGCCCGCTCCAGCGCCTGCCGAAGCCGCTGACCCACTCGCGCTCGGCCAGGTCGAGCGCGCGCACGTCCACCCGCTCGCCACCGCTCGCCGAACGACGCAGGTCGATGCCGACGTAATGGGTGGTGGGGCGGCGAATACCGCAATCCATCTCGGTGAGCGTGCGGTGGTGCTGCCACGGTCGCACCGCCGGCCGCCAGGCGAGATCCACGCCAGGTGTCGCGACCAGCGCGTTGAACAGGTTCGCGCGGATATCGTCCACGAGCGCATCGATGCGCGGGTCGACGTCCTGCCCGTCGAGCTTGACGAGCTGTACCGACGAGCCGCCGAAGCGCGGATTGTTCGACAGCTCGTCGACGAGGTACGGCGTCAACTGGCCATCGACCCAAGTGTCGAGCGGACCGGAACCGATCGCACCGAAGGCGTCGTCGGGTACGGCACCCGGAGTCGCGCACGCACCCAGCGCGAGCGCGGCGCCGAGCGCGGCGAGTCGCCCGGAAAGCCGGATGTCACGGGAACTCATCGCGGCTTGCGCACGGGGTCGACGGTGATCGGCCCGCCCTCGTCCGCCGGGTCGGCCACACCGAGCCGCGCCCGCCACACGGCCGGAGTCAGTCGATCGGCGAGCGGCTGGCGGAACTCGTGAAAGCTTGCATGCGCCCCGCGCGCCGGACCGCGATGCACGACGTTGGGCAACCCGGTGGCCAGTTGCACGACCGTGGCAGAGCCCGGGTCGGTGTGCACGTCCACGACCACCGGGCCCTCGACTACGCCATCGACGCGCAGCGTCAGATCCAGCGCGTTCAGAAACGCCTGCTGCTGGGTGCCCGGCAGGATGCCGCGCTCGCGCGCGAAGCTGATCCGCTGCAGCTCGTCGAGCCGTTCGGCGTAGCGCTCCCAGGCGCCCAGTCCGGTGTGCCTTGCCTGCTCGCGCGCGGCGTCGGCGAGCGCGAAGTACAGCTCCGTGGCAGGCTCCAGGTCAGCACCGGGCCGTGGCACCGGCAGCGCCAACAACGACTTGGCGACCGGCGTGTACGGCTGACGCGCGTACAGCACGTCGAGGTAGCGTCGGCGGGTGTGGAACGCGAGCAGGGACTCGGTGAGCTCGGCGGCATCGCGGTGCTCGAGCGCGTGCAGCCCTGCACGCAGCAGGCCGTGGTGCAGTGCCTCGGCGGCACCTGCCCCGGCAAACAGCTCGCGCGCCTCGGCGAACGCCGCATCGTAGCCCTCGAAGGCGCTCGACCCGTCGGCGTCCAGCCGTTCGCGCAACGCCGCCGAGCCCAGCAGCGCAAGCGTCTCGCGTGCCTCCGGGAACGCCTTGACCGGCCGCCCGTCAACGCGGCCGAGCCCGAACGGTGCGGCATCGACGTCGCCGGTGTACCCGCCGGTACCCGGATACAGCAGGCGCTGCACCGCGGTACCCTCGGCCATCTCGCGCGCACCGAGCAGCCGCAGCCCCGTCATCGCGTCGGCCACGCTCGTGCCGGGCTCCAGCATCGAGAGATCGACGACGCCATCCACCACGCGCGGCTGGCGAGCCTGGGTGCGCGCAAGCTCCAGCAGCGCGGCACGCAGCGCATCGATCCCTTCCTCGTCGAGCGCCGCCCCGTCCGCCGAATCATCCGGTGGATTGTCCGCTGCGGCGATCTCGGCATGAGTCTGCGCCCAGGGCTCGACACCGAGCTCGCGTGACGGCCCGAGTTGCCAGTCGAGCGCCGTCTCCAGGTTCTCGTACACGTCGCGCAGCGGCCCCTCGGCCGTGATCAGCCGCGCAAGCTGCGCGCCCTGACGGGTCTGCAGCCGGCTCGCCTCGACGCCGACCCCGGTGGCGCGCGACGCCGTGACGGCGAACGACTGCGATCCGACATAGCGCATCGCGCGAAAGAATCCCTCCAGCGCCGGGTCGCCCGCGTAGCGCCCGCGCGGGGTGTACTGAGAATAGTCGATATCGCGCGACCACCACGACGAGCGCGCGATGCCGGCGCCCTCCCGCACACGCTCGTACTCGGCCAGCGTCTCGTCGGCGAGGGCGGACGGATCGGTGCGCAGCAGCGCATCGAGCAGCGAGACCAGTCCGAGGTTTCTGGTCGTGGTCTCGGGATCGGCGTCCGCGTCGCCCTCCAGCGCCACGCGCAACGTCTCGACGAAGAGCGCCAGCCCCGGGATCAGGCGACGTACCTCGAGCTCGACCAGACTGGTCTCGGACAGCAGCGCGTAGCCGACGAGCGGCAGGTCCGCGGTGACGTAGCTCGGGATGCCGCGTTCGCGGTTCTGCGCGTAGACATCCAGCACCGCCGTCGCCGGCGTCTCGCGCTGCACCTTCTCGAAGCCGGCGTCCGCGCGTGGCACCAGTGCCGTCAGGGACAGTGCGAACACCGTCACGGCCAGGGCGTTCATCGGCGAGGTGCTCATTGCAGCCTCTCGATCTCGACGCGTCGGTTCACGGCCCGCTCGGCATCGGTGGCGTTCGCGTTGAGCGGTACCGATTCGCCGAAGCCGAGCACGCTCAGCCTTGCTGCGTCGACGCCGACGTCCCGGGTCAGGAACGCGCGCACGCTCTCGGCGCGCGCATAGCTGAGCTCGAGGTTGTGATCATCGGAGCCGGACGAGTCGGTGTGACCGTTGACCGACACCGGCGCATCGGCCATGGCAGGATCGGTCAGCGCCGCACCGAGCTCGAGCAGCAGCGCGCGCGAGTCCGGGTCGAGCTCCGCGGAGTCGAGAGCGAACTCCACCCGCAGGTTGACGCTCGGCGTGTCGGAGCGGCGCTCGACCACGCCGATGACCCGCATACCCTTCGTCCGACCCTCGCGCATGACCCTCACCGGGTCGGTATCGGATGCCGTGCCACCGAACAGGCTCTTGGAGGTACCGGTGCGGTCGTCGGCGGCCGGTGCGAGCAGCGCTTCGAGAATCGTGCGGCGATCCTCGGCGAACGGTTCGGCATGGGCCGCCGGGAACAGCACGGTCAGCACCGATACCGCAAGGCCCAGGCAGAAAGTGGCCGGGCGCCGTGGAGACACGGCGGACAGGATCGGGGCGTCGGAAATCGTGGGTCGGTGCATGTGCGGCCTTCGATCCGTTCAAGATACGTCGTTGAACGGACACACCGGACATGGCAGACAAGCGATACCGGCCGAGAAACGCCACACGGCCACGGTCCCGCCTCCGGTGTTCGCGACTTGTCCCGATGAACGCACGCAACATCCCTCCATATACCAGCGTCATGACGCCTCTGAAGCTCACACCAGCGTGACATTACTGCATTCCGATTGCCGGGTGAAGTCCGACATGGACGGCTGATATACGGCTGATATCAAGTCATCGAGGTTGGATCCGGGGGGTGCAACGCTCCCATCCGCCTGCAGCGTGCCGGCTGACGGGCAACTTTTCACCGACCCTGATCGGCGCCCCGCCCGGGTGGCAGGATGCTTCCCCCCCACCCGGCACGACCCCCCATGAGCAGACCGATCCTGTACGGCTTCGACGGCAGCACCTACGTGCGTTCGGTGCGCATGCTGCTGGCCGAGAAGGGCGTCGACTACGAGCAGGTGCCGCTGAACGTGCTCGAGGGCGAGCCGCAGGAGCCCAAGCACCTGGCTCGCCACCCGTTCGGCAAGGTGCCGGTGCTGGAACACGACGGCCACCGCATCCTGGAGACCGTCTCGATCGCGCATTACGCCAACACGGTGTTCGACGGCATGGATTTCGTGCCGGGCAATCCGGTGGACCGGGCTCGGATGGACACCGCGATCTCGATGATCGACGGCTACGGCTACGGTGCACTGCTGGGTGGCGTGGCAGCCTTTCACCTGTTTCCCGGTTTCGTCGGCGGCCAGGACGAATCGGCCCGGCAGGAAGGCATCCGCCGCGGCATGCTGCTGCTGGACTACCTGATGCAGCTGCGCGGCGACTCGACCTTCATCGCCGGTGACGAACGCACCTTGGCCGACTTCCACCTCGCGCCGATCATCGCCTACGTGTCGATGACCGACGATGCGGAGCAGATCTTCAGCGTGGCGGGCTTCGCCAGCTGGTGGGAGCACGTGCAGACGCTGGAGAGCTTCAAGCTGACGGCGCCGGGCTGACCCCGGGCTGATCCCGGGCTGACCTCGTGGACCGACCGCGCGGCATCAGCCCAGCAACGGCCCCGGCGTCACCTTGAGGATCTCCTCCACCGTGGTGCGCCCCTGCACCACCTTGTTCAGGCCCGATACCCGCAGCGGTCGCATGCCGTCCCTGAACGCCTGACGGCGCAGCTTCTCGGTGTGGGTGTCGGGCAGTACCGTCCG
>JAULKR010198765.1:0-17180 GCA_032356305.1 Prasiola linearis | reverse complement strand
TATCTTCTGGAGTGTTAGTGTGAGCACATGTGATGTGTGTGTATGTGCACCTGTTCACATATACTGGGGGGGAGGGGGAGGGGCGATATAAACGTGCAACTTTTACTTCAAAGCCTGACGTTCGTACAGAGAACGTTTGCAGGCATGAAAGAGGTATGGTGGACATGGTCGCTTCCTTTCAAAGCATGCAGGAAAGGTGTGAAGAAGGTGCTGGGTGTCCAGTAACCTTGCAAGCTTCATGAAATTCAAGGCAAGCATATGTCAATGATTTGCCTGCCAAGCATTCGCCGTGTGAACGATCATAACGCTGGGCAATTGGAACCAAATGATGGAAGAATCATCAGCAGCATTGCGTGGCAAGAGGCCAATGCGTGAGCCGGCCTGGGGGTCGAAGAAGAAAGGCAGTTTGTTTTCCCTCAACGTCCTCTGTACAAATGATGCACACAAAATCGACTCAGAAGACAGTTCAGGATTTCGGGCACAGTAAAGCAAAGCAGCACATACTGGTCAAGGATTTCGCATCTACTTACACTGAATGGATGGTCGGGACTGCCCAAGTTATGGCAACCCTTGCGATCAATATCGGTCGATGTGTTGTTCTTGATTGCTAGTGCTGAAGACGCACCTCTGCTTTCAGGAAAAGCGGCATATCCAATATCACGAAATAATCCTGGGGAAATGATTCAGTCCGTTACATATGTGTACTCCAGCATTCTTGGGGTTTAGGGTTAAGGGTCAAGTCGGGAGAAAGGTAGCAAAGTCGGAACCCTGTCTTGTTCGGCCCCTACATGCCGTATAATGCAAGCACCTTGCTTGAGGGCAGTCAACTAAACAATGTTGTTCATTGCTCGAGGGCGGTTGTTCACCGCAAGTATATGTCATGAGAGTCTCACCTCGGTTATGGCGCAATCGTGCATGACGACGGGATGCCGGAGTCTGACAGCCACATCACTGACAAGAGCACCTTTCGGATCGAAGGATGTCACTTGCATGTGCGGAGCCTTCTCAAGGCAGTAGCCGAAAGCAAACATCTCACCCGTGCGGTGATCAATCTTGGGATGAGCCGTGAACTGCGCGCTGCTCATCAAGAAAGCACTCAGCGTCATGAAAGCACAAGTGATCGAGTGTAAACCCGGCGAGTGCTGCTGGCTGTATTGCTATCAGCACATGTGCAGTCGTGCACGGTAGACGTTGAGTACAAGTTTCTCAATGCAGATGCTTATGTTGCGGTCGTGGGAATGCAACTGTCTTCAATGCCAGTGTGACAGAACTGCTGAAGATATCAAGTCAGCCTGTCGCTCACAACACAATGACATCATAATGATATTACCTGATGCTTCAACTGTCCATCAAAATCGTGGCGGCCAACAGTGTCAACCACACCAGAAGACAACACACGAAGGGCATACCTGCACAGCTCTCTTCTCAGCTCATGTACAACATTTGCACAATGTTGTTTGCACTTGAAGTCGATCAGCTTGGGTCATGATTCGTATGCACACAATGTCGGCATACACCAGTACGTGCATTTGTCCTTGTGCTTTTACATGCGTGCAGTATACTAGTACTACTGCAGAAGGCTTCTTGCAGGCAGGAGCTTCTCTGAAGGCAGACACCACTTTCGTGCTTGACCTCGAAAGGTAGACTTACGGCATATCGTACTCGTGTAGAGCGTATAGCTTCCTGGCATGGTACACCAGCGCTGTGTTGGCGGTACCAACTCCATTCTGCATTGCAACCGAATGTAGCATTTCAACATGTTAGAGCGCTCGGCGAATTGCTGCCTTGATGTATACGATCGTCGGCGATAGCATCATAACGTGTATAATCACAGCAGAGCCTTCCTTCGAGTATTGCACCAGTGCCATGCTTAGGTTTGAGCATGCACAGTGCTTAGGTTTGAGAGTGGCATGATCGGCACTTCCATTCCACATTGAAATCATAGCATGGACGTGCAAGCCTATCAACCACAGGTCCGGCAAATGAAAAATCGTTAGTGGCATCTTAGGATACAAGGTTTGAATGATAAGGAGGAAGACGTAAGACGTAGACTCGTTCACCGAGGTGTTCAGGATTCCTATTGTGCTCAAAAGCAGCTGCATGAGAACGTGTCCCAAGAAGCAAGCACCGACGGCATCCCCCACCTACAGCGTATTTTTCACGCCATCATCTGAGCCTGTTCAGCAGCTTCGAAGTAGAATGTCATTCAGCAGACCGTCTGCAGTGTTTGCTTGAGACAAAAGCTATCCTCGTTGCCCCTGCTGCAGCAGCTGCTGACCTTGAAAAACAATGGCCATCCAGCAGCCTCCTCCTGCTTGAATCGGCTTGTCCTTGCATACCGGTTACTGTATGTGGCTCCTCCAGCTGTGATGCGGACTGAGTGCGTCATACCGTCGCCATCAAACAAGTGATAGCCTCCCAGGGGGTCCAAACGGGGGTTCGGTCCAATCCTCGCATAAACCCTTGTGCAGTCACACAGGCCAGGGTAGCAAAATATATTTACGACACCTCCGAGTTGGATAACGGTGATCATAACCAATATGTTCCAGCACGTATGTCCAAAAGGTCTGTCGTCAAATTGCAGACTGCTAATGTATCTCAAGCTTGAGAACGCATTGTGATCAATTGTCTCCAAGACATTATGTCTATGATAGCTATATAGTATATATATGATCGTAACTATGGTCATTGATTCAAAGCACTTGATCCCGAGGCGTTCACAGATACCATAGTACACTTGATTTCCCCAACTATTAATAGTTTTCAAATATATTTGAAAACAGTTTCAAAACATTCCTTTTTCAATTTTTAACATCACGACACCTTCCTCGAAATTGTTTGTACGTACTATGTACGTACATGTAGTACTATACTAGTGTATGTACTTTTTACTGAGCTGCAGAGAACTTGAAGTGGGAAGGAAGTGATCTTCACGAAGAGTGTACCCATGCATTGCCTCTGGCATCATTCCTACAATCGGCACATTCGGTCGCACTTCCTCCGAACAAACAGGCGCATATTTGCCTGCAGCATGCACATAGAATAATGCTGCAGATAATGTTGGCGGCCTGCCACTATTTGCTGATACTGAGAATTAAGGTTCTCTTTAATTACTACATCATTCAACTCGAATTTGATTGCAAATTGCATTACTTGCAGGTGGTCCTTCCCTTGCAGGCAATAAGCAGATCTAGATTGGTTCATCATATCATGAATAAGCCGCAGCATTAAACTAATTCACTGCAAGCAGATATTGCATGCACAGCTGCGGGAAGTCTGAATTCAATCTTCTGCCAAATGTGTGTGTGAGTGAAGGGCTTGCATTTGCATGATATGTGTGCGGGGTTCAAGTTCACACGCGCAAATTTGATTTTGTTGCCGTAAATGAATCACTCCTAAGAATACGGCAATCATCGCGCATGTTTTGGTATCGTTGAGTATAAAATATGACACCTGTCAAATAGATGTTTTCCTTTGAATTCGGTGTCGATGTTCCCGTCAGCTGGCCCTGCGAACTAATTTTGAGGGATCTTTGCGAAAGTAGACTCCACAAGCGGCTAAGGATCATGGCGCCTGTCCTAACACTGGTCAGGGACAATTAGCAGCGTGTACGTATGCGATCGACCCGTCCGTTCGAGATGCTCAGGGTCCCAGACGAGGCCCATTCATATTAATGTCACTAGCTTATCAATTACAAGCTCAAGTAAGCTTAAGCCTGCGCATGCAGTCCATCGTTCAAGCAGAAGCTAAAGGGTCTGCAAGTCGGGCAAAGAGAATGGTCTGACCGATCGCCTGTGTGGGGAAGCCTGAACATTGAAGACTCTTGCCGTCGTTTGCCCGCGTATATTTCTAATGACCGTACGGCATGAGGTAAACCTGATCAGGTGGCAGGCCCTAGTATAGGCCTACAATTACCACAATGCAAAGTTAACTCAACGTTGATGCCGAGAAGCTCTTTAAAAGCTTGTCCGGGATCCCGTAAGCTAAGCTTGCGGTGTGGTACGTACCGTATACGCATGGCTCAAGCCTGCAATTGATCAAATGGCCTTCGGGGAGTTCGAATCACTTGCATATGCAGGACATTTCCCAGATTTGCTGTGATGACTAGTAGTGCCAGTTTCGCAATTAATTGGCTTGCAATTTGTGCTTGATGATTATCAATGAGCAATTTGCACTGATTTGCTTGCTTTGATTGTCAATCTCCGAAGATAATACGCATATCCTACTTCACATTGGATTGGAATTTTTGGCGTCGACAGTGCGCTATAGCTACATAGTAGCTACAAAAGTATAGTATTATGGTATGGCATCAATTGTTCCAATCTAAAGTACCCAGATGATTGGTCCAGGAGAGCTTCAACGGTGAATAGCGTTGTTCTAGCAAGCTGGTGAGCAACAGAGTCATGTTTCCAGACAATGCACGCATGCTGACATTGTATGATGTGATAGTATACTATAACTAATTGGTCATGTTGTGCCGGGCAGACTCTTTCGTTCTACATCGTGACAAACTGATTCATGCTTCACTGGTTGGACTCAATCGGTTGCAACCTCATGGCGTTGGTGTTGATCATCAAGACGAAGACATGGCATTAATGACTCACCAATACCAGCAAATGACCAATCGAGGGAAGGTAAGGGTAGGATAGATCAAACCATGGAGTTTATGTGCCAACCTGGTTGAACGTGCTCCGAGCATGAGCTTCTACAAATCATGAGCTTCAATTCACTCATGTGTTCAACATGTCGTAACAACTTCTAGGCAGCAAACCAATTGTGGCAACTTTCAATGATATAACCAAAACAAAACAAAACTCCATCATTGCAATGCCCAATGATGCATGCATGCAAATGCTTAGATTGCAGAGAAATAAGAAGTACGACAAGCAAGGCAAAAATAGCATTCCAGAATCAATCTCAATATCGACTCAGTGCTTCTGACTAGTCTGGCTAGCTACTATACTACTATGACAGCGTGCAGGCTATCGAGTGGACTCGTCGTCACGCAGTCATCTCGCACGACAGCAGCACTGCGCCTATGATGCTAGCACACTGCTCATCATCATTGTGTACACATTTGCGACTGCGTGAAACGACCAGTTTTACGAAAAAATCGTCATCCGAAGCTAGCTTCAGGGTGACGTAATGCACCTGTCTCAACACAAGTGGTATGTCTGTAGGTGTACCTAGCGAATCTATGCGATCTAGCTCTATAGCAACGATCGTTGTTGGAATCTCTCGCCGACCTCGCGTTGTCACTTCTGCGACGATAACTGGTCTTCGGTCAGATGCAGACCGTGAAAGCCCAACGGCACCCGGCAGGGGATCGAGACAGTGGCAGAAAGGGTCATCGTCCTGGCGTCGTACACCATCAGCCGCGACTCTCCGCTATCGTTCGTCACGAAGGTCGCCAGGAAACCCGCGTCCTCCTCTGCACGAATTTGCGACGAGCACAACAATTCGTATTGGGTTTGGTTGTGGTTTTGATTGGGTTGGATTGGGTTTGATCGGTATACTTGCGTGTCATAGAACGCCCACAACCAAACCCCACAGCAACGGTCGGTCCCACTCGGTCAATTTAGTAAGTGTACACGAACGAATTCGACGGAACATGTTGTTAGTCGCGTGTAGTGCTGGAAGACGACACAGAACATAATGACAGCCTCCTGCAGTCTCGTCTCACCATCAGTCATCAGTCATCACCATCCCAGGTGTGTCCTTGATCAACTTAGGGTCATGTGGCTGCAGGGCGCCACAATCCTTGGACGGGATTTCTCCGGCGAAATGACTGAACATAACATGGAAATAATTGTCCGGCAGGTTAATACTAACTCTTACACATGACGGGAGTGCCTGCTGCTATGCGCATGTTAATGCCTGTGCTACCTACTCAAAAAAAAGATGCTGCTGATCAAGGGAACAGCCCTGATCGCATGTTGCTGCTTGTCTCTTCAAACATCAATTGATTGAACATTCGGAGATATGATCAAGCCTCAGAACAAGTGCCATTCAAGAGTTCAAGGGCTTACATGATATCAGAATTATTACAACGGGTTTGGGCTCTGGGCACACGTGATGCTGCAGCGCTGATATCAGCAGGCTGGGAGAATGCACCGTTTGAAGGACTACTGCCAGCCTGGCAGTGCGGGACGAACAATGGTTCGCCCCCCTGGAAGCCGACCGGGAAGTCGAGCTGACCGGCGACTGCTGACTCCTCATCGGGGGCCCTCATGTCCAGCTTGGTGATGCCGCTGAAGCCAAGCGGCTCGTTCGGCTGCTGCTCCCCCACGTGCGCGATGTACATAAAGCGACATCGATGGCCTGCATCTCAGGAGAGCGACATCGTATCCTGCCCTTACAGAGAGCCAAATTCAGTGATCTCAAAGATAGGAGTGACACTCGTAACGTCGCACCCCGTCGTCGCAGCACGAGGGTCTGCCATGCTGGTGTGTACCTCGAGCAATGTTCCAGCAACATGGGGGTTTGGGCCATAGATGGTGTGCAACTATGGGCATAAGACAACCATGAATGGTGTGCAAGACTAGATAGAAGTTTCCTTCGAGCCGCCATGCAGTGCACTAGCAGTGTACTTGCTACGTAGCTGGCACTGCCTTGCGAACTAGCTGAGCACTGCATCTTAGGGGCACGACATGAGCTGGAACAACAGCTCTTTGCTGCCACATGAACTCAGATTTAGAGCGCCAGGTCAACTCAAGAAAGATGACTTTCCACATGAGCTCCCACGTACACTTCAAGCGGCGCAACCTTAACAAGCAGGCATACAGCCAAACTGGCTTTAACAAAATCAGAATGTGGACTCGGAGCGAGGGAGTGGAGGCACAGGGGTGTATGTCCCTCCCCCCGAGGGGAAGGCGAGCACACACACGCACACACCCATGAAACTGTTGTTGATGGTTGGGAAGTCTCCTGGGACTGCAGACAGACGGCGCTGTGTGGCAGTGCCTGTCGATAGGTCCAGCGAGATGATGTGCACGAAAGGAACGTTGTAACCGTTCCGGTGTGTTTCTGCTTCAAGGTCGAAATCGAACTGCATACCCCGATAATCTAGAGATTTGTAAAGAATCAGTCGCCACATACCACTCGGCAGATTTTATTAGTCAACCCTTATCCCACATGAATAATTGAAACGCAGCATACTGCAACGCGAAAGAGGTAAAGGAAGCAAAAGTTGAAGAGATTTTGGTTACTAAAAGTTATGGCACCTCATCGAAGGAACAAGCCACCAGCTTAATGCAGGTCGAAGTTTCCTGCAATCATTCCATCAAGTGCTTCGTTGTGTCTATACGTTTACGTGTGTGTGTATGTATGCGAGTGTGCGTGCAAGAATGAACACGTGTGTGTGTGTGTGTGTGTGTGTGTGTGTGTGTGTGTGTGTGTGTGTGTGTGTGTGTGTGTGTGTGTGTGTGTGTGCGTGCGTGCGTGAGTGCATGTGTCTGTGATTGTGTGCGCATGCACTGAATGCATAAGGTTGAACCTATCTGGACAGACCATTAGGTGTATTATTCCTTTTGCATTCACCTGCCAAGCATTAGCAGTGTGGAATATCATTTGGCTGGGGAGTGAAAACCACTTGATGCCCGACTCATTGTCGGCATATCGTGGCAAAAGTCCTATTCGCGATCCTGCTTGTGTGTCAAATAAGAACGGCAAGGCACTCTCCTTAACCATCCTCTGCATTTGTACACGTCCATTATAATATCATAGCTGCTAAGCTGATTTGCAACTGTTTCACAATCGCTTAAGCTGCCCACACTGCTCGATAGATGGAAAAGACAGGACAGGCAGCTCCGTCAGATGTTACCTCTGGTTCGAAGAAGAGGGGCATGTCCAAAATGACGAAGTAATCCTGCGGCAGTGCTCATTAATTCTTTTATTCATCTGTGTATTGCTCTGAGTGTGTCATTGACCAATGAACGGCATTCCAGAAACGCATCTGGCAGCATCAAGACGCTTTGAGTCATCACAATGGTGAGCACCTCAGTGATGGCGCAGTCGTGCATCATGACAGGCCGGCGCAGCGTCACAGGTACGTCGCTGATGAGCGCGCCTTTTTGATTGAAAGAAAATACGTTCAAGTACGGCGCTTTGTCAAGGGAATAGCCAAAGGCAAACATTTCTCCAGTGCGTCTGTCGATTTTTGGATGCGCCGTAAACTGTCCAAGCCGAATTACCTCATGTTAACAATAGCAGGACAGAGCCTCAAAATTTATGCACACATAGGATTGACGAGGCTTGGAGCTGTCTGGGCTGTCTTGGCTGACTGTAAACGAGAAAGGCGCTTCTCACAATGAAAGACATTTGGCCGGTTGGCTGGTTGGTCTAACCGACTATAGGAACAGCTCTTTCAGGACGAAGTGCTCCGTGAGGGCACAACATGAAAGGGAACCTTGTACAGGGTGCGATGTCAGAGAGTCGGGCGTGGTGGTGTGCACGTGTTGACGCTGACGTCAGGACGAAGAGTAATGGGTTGACGGTGTCACTACCTGATGCTGCAGTTGCCCTTCGAATGTGTGGCGTCCGAGAGTAGTAATAATTCCTGTGCACAGCAGTCGCAGTGCATACCTGCGATACATCGCTGCACTGGTCAGAACCCACTCCCCTCCAATACCTTGCTCGCAATGCATGGTAGGCCTGTTGGGTGTAGGCGATGCCGCCCAACACCTTCCAACACCCGGCCAACACGCTAAGCCACACGCTGCAGTCCACGATTTGTTCTCTGTTGTTCTCTGAGTGATGACTGGCCGCATTGGATAAAGTGCAACGAATCAGCTACTGGATACCGCTGATTTTGCTTAACTCATGATGTGCATGAGCTTAGGATCAGGAGCGTACGGCAGATCTCCCTCATGCAGAGCATACAGACGACGGGCATGGTATACGAGAGCAGTGTTTGCTGTACCCCCTCCGTGCTGCATTCACAAGAAAAATTTCAGGCTCTTCCAAATTGTTAAGTGACATATATCAGACATTACATAAACGCTGCTCAGCAAATTTGTGCATCGAGTGGCAAACATAGTACGTGGATGCACATGTAAACCGTGTTTACCAAATGGTTATACAAACATGTACATGGTAGTTCAAGCTCAGCACTGACTGTTGAGTACCCCCACATCAGCAGCACCTTTGCAACGATGACGCCGGTCTTGACTTTGAGCCATTGCAACAGCATCTGAGCTAAGTAGCCAACTCCAATAGCATCGCCAAACTGCGCCAGAACGTCTCAAAAGGATGTGACGCGTAGGCCGTAAGAACTTGAGTGAGTGTGCACTCATGTGTGCCGTATATATATATATATATATATATATATATATATGTATATATATATATACAGGGTATGCGCATCTGCAGGAGTAAAATATTCACACATTGGTATACGGCCACAGCTGACCTTGGTGAATAATGGCCATCCTGCATCTTTCTCTTGTTCCAGGCGACTTGTGCGAGTGTACCGATTACTGTAGGTGGCTCCCTTCGCATTTATGCGGACTGTGTGCGTCATTCCATCTCCATCAAACCAGTGGTATCCTCCGATAGGGTCAAAGTGAGGATTTGGTCCATTTCTTATGTAGGCCCTGTCAAAAATATAAATTGTTACTTCCATATAAGAATTGACGTACAAACGCATGACGTCAAAGTCAGCTTAGGATGGACACCACACCCATGCATCGCCTCAGGCATCGATCCTTCGATGGAAACATTCTCGTAAGATTCAAAATGTACTGGTGCATATCTGCCTGTGCCACACAAGACATTGCAGCTTTGCATCATCTGCATATTCAGAATTGCGCTCTACAGCCCTGTGCACGGTTTGCGCTCTGTGCATACGTGTACACGCCTCGAGCAAAAGCTTCGATATAAGCACGTCAACCTTGCCGTACCTTTCAAATAGGAATTATGCTTGCACTTATTCGAGACACCGCGCAGACGGGCAATGAGGAGGTCAAGGTAATGGAAAAGCCAGCCCCGCGCAGACCAAAACAAGCTCAAGCCGAAAGCCAGAACTACTGCACGAAGAGCGTACGCGTTATTGAATCCCATCTGTCTGTTTTGACTATTCAACAGTGAGTCCCGACGTTTGGCATCGCATGTCATGGGTCTGCGTAACTAGCACATGGCAGGCAAAATTATAGTCTCGTGGACCAATTATGTAATAATATTATCCTTATATATAATGCGCAGTCCAAATATTTCTTCGAGCTAGAGTCCCCCTACTCCATTTTGTAACTCCGTCCACAGTGCACCATTTTGGCTGAAAATTTTAGAGCCGCGTTAGAAAAAAGTATTCTCCTTCTCCTTCCGAGCTCACCGCGATCTGAGAGGGTCGACCACTAAGGAGGTGTCATGCGCCGGCTGTGGGCCACGGCTGGCGTGGTGATGCATGAAAAAAGTATCTACTACGGATGATCTGTTGACTCTCAGCTCGGGGTTCCGTTCTGTGCGATTTCATTTTGGGCAATGCAACCCAGTTTTCGTGTGTAAAAAGCTGATCACGTGCTGCCAGCTTGCTGATCTGGCAAAGTTGCACTGGCATTTTACTTTGGGCGATGCACTTTGCGAGCTCCTAATCTCCACTGTACCTCATGGAACGTGCGCATCAACATCCAAGACGATTCAGAAATATTATTTACATGAACTACGTTCGCGCGGGGCCCTCTACCGCACTCTACGGATTGTGCACTTCAGCGTTTCAGTTGCTAATCGCGAGGTTGCACTGGCAAATGTGTCATTACAGTCAGTTTCGCCTTTGTTTATGGCGCTGTGTGCGCCGTGAGATTCACACACACGTCTATTCTTCAGCTACTGAACACATTTTCTTTTTGCCGGCCATTTACTACCGACTCCGAGAGTCTCCATTCGCGACGGGAGGGAGAGAGGGAGAGAGAGAGGGAGAGAGGGAGAGAGACAGGAGAGGAGGAAGGGGTCAGGGAGAAAGGAAGGGTGTGTGCGTGTGTGTGTGAGAAAGAATGAGGGGGGTGGTGGAATATGGAGATGAAAGGAGGATTACTGGACATATCGTTCTGAAAACCAAGCATCCAGAAGTGAAGACATGTGCACCCCTCAATCTACACAACGCTTTCATAATAACTGTATGTACGTCAATTTCAAAGCTGCATTACTGATGTCAATCGTACATGTCTAGCTATTGCAACAGGCTTACTTGCCTCAGGCTTACTTCCCTGTGGCGGTCAGTGTGGCAAAGGGGCTGGCATAATAGTTGCTTGTGGCGCATCCTTGAACACATCAGCATGGTGTCGACCGTGTGAGATGCTGATGACAAACTGAAAGTGAGCACTCAGTGCTCAAAACCGGAACAGCGAAACTCCCCGTCTGCATATGTTGGAACATGTGAAACCAACGAACCTGCTAGTGTGCAATATCGCAGCACCAGGATTTGAATTGGCAAACCTTCAACAAGGATCTGTTCATTTATCAGCACAAAACAGAACGAGGACCTGCTGCAGTGTAAAGATTTCAAGTCACTTGTTCCCGGCACCACTGTTGCCCGCTTTGCCGTGATCGTTGCTGTCTTGCATCTCCGCTTCTCGGTCCACATCGTTGTAGTAGTTCTCCCAGTACGCATCATACTCTGCGTCGGTCAGGCCGGCCAGCCAGGCTCTGCGTGGGTACACAGCACCTCATATTACGTCATCCAGCCAGCGAACACATGCAACAAGCACCAAGTCATCAGGAAGCCACTGGCAGCCGACGGCGTTTAATCAGACACCTCGCAATTCAAGCCCGACAATGACTCAGCAACTAGTAGGGAAAGCTACTGCGGGCACCGAAGAGTCGATTTTCAGCTTCGCCTATTGACACTGCCGAAGAAACCGTAGGAGACCGTATCAGCTGAACTGACCTGTCATCAGCCAACTGACGAGGGAGATCCACTGCATCTGCTCTGCCGTCCACTTCGACAGGTGTACCACCAGGCTGTGCATCACCCCACACCTGTGACGTAACCTCGCAAAGGTTGGGCTCTTCCATGAACAAAAGCCAGGAGAGCGTCTTCATGAAGTGAATCATCTCACCTGCATGAGGACGGGAATTGGTGCCTATCGACCTCTGACGTGCCTTATCATGTGTGCTCACACATTCTCAGATACAGAGGTGGTAGTTGTGACGAGTGTTGCAAGAGTTGAGGGCTCGACAAAACCCAATCAAAGGCAGCACATGCCGCTTAAACAACGCCCCTTGGCAACGAAGTGATCGTAGCTGCTACAGCGCAATCTTTTGTCTGTCTCTGATCCTCGCGACAACGGTTTCCACAGGCAGCAACTTATCTCGCTGCAGCAATTTGCCAGTGCAGGTTGACGTTTGCGGGTGAGGCACAAGGTACAAGGTACCGAGGAGGGAGCTGGAGGAGATGAAGTGCGAGAAACGAAGGGAAAGGTAAAGGGTGGAGGGAGGGTTATTTGCAGAGTGCCTTGTATTTGCAGAGTGCTTTGTACGTTGTGTACAAAGCAGGATGATGAGAGGGAGTCAAGCAATCGAGGTAAGCAATCGGTTCCACCTCATGTTCGGCGCCCGGCTGCATAGGTTGTCCGCCACTCTCTCGCATTGCACCGCCGTCGTCAGTCTGGACGCTGTGAGGAGGACCCCCTCGTCGTTCGCTGGAATCGTCTCGAGGGTTTCGAGTGTCCATACGAAGCGAGCCTCTCCTTGCGTACTGTGCAGAGAAGGGGCGCGTCTGTTGTGTGCCCTGCTCTCTTCTGGTTGTATGCTGCTGTTGCTGCTGCTGTTGCTGATAATGCTGAGTCTCTTGAGCCTGTAGATGATCATATTCGGTATTTTTGCCGCTAGGCTCAGCGGACCGCTTGTCCTTTGACGGTTGCCGCTCCTTCGCGTCTCGCAATCCGTTCAGGACGCTGTGGAACAGTGTCGACAGCTGATCTTGAGACATCGCTGCAATTGCTTCCCGACTGATCCCTCCGGGGAAAGCCTCGCCGGCACTGTTCGAATCGCTGGGATCGGCCCTCCTGCCATCGACACCTGGGTGCGACTCTGACTCATCCCTGGTGTACGGGTTTGGCCCACTAGAGGTGGCTGCACCGCCGCTGTCAGCTTCTTTTGGATGCTGCTCTGGCTGTTGCTCCTCCTTTTCGAATTCGACATTGGTGATAGCACGGGCCAGCTGCGTCTGCAGGAGAGCGGCTGCAGACTGCGGAACAGTCAAGGTGTCAAGCGTTGAGGGTTAGTATTGACGACACCTTCCTGCACGATGCCCCTTCATTCGGTGCGGAAATTTGCATTCACAGACGGAATGCATCCTTCCAATACCCTTCCGGCAAATGGAACTCCTTCGACGCATCTGACGGTGCATTGGTGATATCAATCACTGTCCATGAGTGTCCATGTGTTGCAATGATCACGTAGCGATCCAGCGACAACGTCACACTGACAGGGGTTTCATAGCGATGAAGTAAGGACTACCAAGCATAGCAAGCTATTGTGAGCTGCAAAAGATGGAGGTTGTCATTGTAATTTTCTACAGGACTGTGCTGCACCTGTGGCAGCCCGCCAGCCCTGAGCACGCTTTGCGCAAGCCCTTCAAGGTCGGCTAGACCCTGCAACATCAAAAGTGATCAAATCAGGAGCGAGGGTACGGCTGTCCAATGCATCGCAGTAGCTCTGCTCCTCCTTTGCCTCTCCTGCGAAGTTACTTCTGGAGAGACGGCCAGTTCAAGGTTTCCCCTCACATCTGCTGTGCCCTCGTAGACGACCTTGCCATCGTCGCTACTGTCAGCATCTTCAGATGTGTCGGATCCGGCTTCAAATGGCTTCGACTTGTCACTTTCTTCCTGCATTTCTACAAATTAAAGTCACGGCGCTGTCGATGATGAAGGATCACCAGGATGATTAGATTTGCCCTCTGATTTCAAAATTCAGCTACATCAACAAGAAGCGTGTGCAGATATGCTGCAGAGGTTCCCATGACGTGTCAGACAGACCAAAGCAGCTCACAAAAACATCATTGGCATCGTGGCTGCACTTGAATATGAGAGCGAACCTTGCTCAAATACTTCCTGATGGCCAACCTCATCTCCTTGCTACCATCTGGCTTCATCAGTATAACTTTGACTTTTCGCTGTGCAGCCCGAGACACAGCATCCAAAGCGCCTTCAACTGCGCTTTCAATGGCAGCAAAGTTGGTAGGGTAGCATTGCTCGGCCGTTCTTGGACTTGTAACAGGTGATATTATGCGTGCTAGCATACCAAGACGGTCGCGAGCGACTGACGGTTGAGCTTTATAGCCATATAAGCACGTTGGTCCCTCAAGGCTCGAGCAGGCGTGCGTTATCGGTGATCTATGCTTTAATGTCGCCTCCAGAAGCATGCGTTGCATTAAGTGGTCTTGTGGGAAAGGCAGCCATGCTCGCCGATGAAGGCTCTCTGGGAGCTCCACGTTAGAGTTCAGGACAGGCTGTGCCGTAGTAAAGGCAAGCAATAAAAAAGCAATGGCTGGTCTTGGCTTGTTTCGAGGCATTTCACTATACAGTCTATACAACAAGGTCAGTGTTGACCCTGATTCAAGAACCTAGACGGGTTGCGTCCAGGAAAAGTCCAGTTGTAAAGTGGCTCAACCATAAGAAAGTCGCCCTATTTGCAGCAATGCAAAGTCGGCAATGATATATCACACAGGAATGTGCTCTTCACCAGTCGCAACAAGCCAACAATTTATGAGCTGTCATCACAGCCTGGCTGATCGAAGTGCAGCTGGCAAGCTTCGATTTCAGCATGAGTGGAAAGAATACATTTGAGGAGTCTTTGCAGAGGCGCGCAGCACTTCTTGATCGCATTGAGTGAACATTGCGAACAGCAAATATCTGCTGATTATCGTGTGAGAATTGATGCAGCAGCCGGCATCTCGATCGACTGTAGATTCCAGCGTGTTGAAGGAGTCGCGCACAGCTTGTCACAAGGTATGCCGAGATTGCAGGGCGCTGCTCCTGCTCAAAGAATTTATACCCCTGCAAAGCCTCTCAAGCATGACAGATTTCATGTGCAGGCCAGGGACGAATTCTTTGACTGCATTGCGGATTGCAGCCTCGAGTACTCAATCGATATAGATATCCCAAATAAGTGTCTCCGATTTCGTGAGGCTTACGAGGAGCTCTGCCGCGATTCCTGGGTGGGTTTTGCAATTTACAAAGCAAGTGCTTTTGTGGAATTGTTTCATCCGAGGCGGGTTTCCTACCGTGTATGTTGGCACTCTTCTGCAGTATAAGGTGCTACATAGAAATGCGGATATGCTGAAGGTTGGAATGTGAATGAATGATTGCTTCCCAAATCCCTTCAGGTTCATCATTTTGATATACTCAAAGATAAGGAGGTGAAATTTAATCAGAAGAAGAAGGCGTTCGAGGAGCAAGCATCGAAAAGGGCCACTACCGCCGATGCACATTCAGGCTCCAAGAGCAGCGAATAGCTGGTCCGATAAGAGGACGACAGGCTGCAAGGAAAGCACTGTGACGGGTCGGAGAAAGGTTTTCCAATAGTGCAACTCCGAGCCATCAAGAGCACGCCATCTACGGCGACTGTAGTAACCGGAGATTGCGGCTGTCCAGTAGTGACGTAAAGGGCGCGCCTTATGAGCGACCGCGCTCGCAATGATGGGCGAGGCAGCGATCGTCATCGCCGACGCAGCCGCAGTCGAGAGGCAGACAGAGACCGCGCTCCGCGAGCAGACAAAGAGGAGAGGCGCTCCGCTAGGGATGAATCCAGGTGCTTGTTCACCGAGTGCCCGATGCCCTCTGAAGTGCTTGCATAGTACAGCTTCACAAAAACTGCTTGCTCAAGATGTCAACTTTCTTTTGCATTGGAGTTACGCTCGTTGAAGATGCAGTGTACGATTCTATCTGGCCACCAGAAGAAGCAAAACTCGCCCTCTTCTGGGAGATGAAAGGATCCATGAGGGGCGGGTAGAAGGGAGTAAGCGACCTGTGACTGACCTTAGAAGTGTTCTGTTGCGGTTCAGGCGTGGCCAGGGCGCAAGATCCGCAGTTGACCGTGATCGCAGAGACCGCAGCCGGAGATACGAGGAAGGCTCTCGAGGTGGAAGGCGAGACAATGAACGGGATCGAGGGTATGCAACCACTCATTTGTGATCATGTACCAACCAGGGGGCATTCGTATAGTATGTCAGCAGATGCACTTCACGTCAACGAGTTGACAGACTGCACACTAGCCGCGAGAAGCATAGCTACAGATCGACTCTTTAACAATCTGCGTCAAACGTCGGCTGCATAGGGTCTTTAGCACATTGACATTAGGTCATGCGGTCAAGAGCTTGACCTTTCGTTCGATAATGGTTGGTGTCTCAGTTCGGGCGGCTCAGTGGCTGATGTGCACCATGTAAAGGCAGGGCCGCGGCAAACTGACCGCTCAATGTGCTGTGCGGACAGAGACCGCCGGTATGAGCGCGATCGCGGTGAGTATCCCGAACGGAGCAGCCGCCATCGCCAGGACAGTCGGCGGCACAGCAGTGATCGAGGGCCGACAACAATGGAAGCGGCCCCGGAAGAGGTGCCTGCCCATGCTAAACCGTGTAACAGCTGGGATGTCCTTTTCAAAGTAGTCTTCATGGTCATTTGGGCGAGTGAAGATTGATTTCACGGCCTGCATTATGACAGCTCAGACGGCACACTGTCGTGTTGATTGGTTGCATGTACTTCACCCACCAGGCATTGGCCGATTTGCAGATGAAATTCGTGGTTGAGTTTGTGCATCAAATGATCATCTTACCCGAATTCAGTGTTTAGTCGGTCGAGTGCCCGTGTGGCACAGAGCATGTCTCGCCGTGCTGTCGCCTGTCCGTATGGTAGCCTGGCTGCATTGCCACTGCTGGCTGGAGGACGTAAGCAATGCCAAAGTTTTACTGCTAAATAGGGTTGTGGAGCCTGGATATACCTCTGCCATTGCCTCAGTGTGCTGCCTGCCCATAAGGTTCATGCCGTGACTGTGCACAATATCTTCAGGTTTATGATTTTTGCAGCGGTTTCAAAGACATCTCCTTTTATTCCGGTCTATGTTAGGCTCTCTCCTTAATGCGCTAGAGAAAGGAGCGCATGCTGAAGCATGACAACGTGCGTGTGTGTGTGTGTGTGTGTGTGTGTGTGTGTGTGTGTGTGTGTGTGTGTGTGTGTGTGTGTGTGTGTGTG
>JAULKR010198655.1:0-17180 GCA_032356305.1 Prasiola linearis | reverse complement strand
GCCATAGCGTTTGGGCACCACCCGATCCCATCCCGAACTCGGAAGTGAAACCATTCAGCGCCGATGATAGTGTGGGGTCTCCCCATGTGAAAGTAGGTCATCGCCGGGTTCTACAGCAGGTCGGATCAGGCCGCCTCGAAGCAATTCGAGGCGGCCTTTTCTCGTTTGGATGCTCCGGTACGTATATCCGGTACCCGGCACTTCATGCTCACGGCATGGACCCGTCTCTCCCCGAGTCCCGTATTACGTAGACTCGGAACGATCGAGACACACGTACAGAGCCACCCGAATCATGCTCATAGCCGACATCCTGCGCACCAAGGGCGCCGAGGTCGAGACGATCGATGCGGACGCGACGCTTCAGGACGCGATCGGCGTCCTGGCCGGCCGACGCATCGGGGCCCTGCTGATCAGCCAGGACGGCCGTCGCATCGACGGCATTCTCAGCGAACGCGACATCATCCGTCGACTCGCCGATGCCGGTGTGGATGCATCCGCGGAGAAGGTGGTCGATCTGATGGTGTCTGACGTCCACACCTGCAGCCCGGACGCGACCGTCTCCCAAGTCATGCGGCTGATGGACGAGCGACGCATCCGCCACGTCCCGGTGGTCATCGATGACAACGTGCTCGCCGGAGTGGTCAGCATTCGCGACATCGTCAATGCCCGAATCCAGGAGGCGGAAGCGGAGCGCCTTCAGATGGTCGATTACATCGCCAACCGGACGTCGGCCTAGCCGCGTCCCGACCGGTCGGGTCGTCGCGATTTCGCCCTGATGCGGTTCCGCTCCGAAACGACGTGTGCGGGTTCGGTCATCCTCGATGACCGAACCCGCGCGGGGTCCTTCCGTCGCCGCATCTTCCCGGACTGCATCCCGGGTACGGTGTGATCCTGCGAAGGGGGACGAACGCTCGAGGAGAAACGCTCTCCGGGCCGGGGCCCCCTGGACCCTAGATACCGGTATCGCGCTTGAACACGATCTCGACGCGGCGGTTCAGCTGCCGGCCCTCGAGGGTCCGGTTGCTTGCCACGGGACGCGCTTCACCGTAACCGGTCGCCTGGACCCGTTGCACCGGCGCACCGGCGGCAATCAGCGCCTCGCGAACGGACCGGGCGCGAGCCTCGGACAGCATGCCGTTGTACCGGGCGTCACCGGTATGGTCGGTGTGACCCTCGACGAGAGCCAAGCGGCCGGGGTTGTCCTCGAGCCATTTCGCGGCCTTCGCGATGGCGGGTTCGGCCTCGGGTCGCAACGTCGATTCCTCGAAGTCGAACAGCACGTCGTCCAGCGTCAACATGGGACCGCGGCTCGTGGTGGTGAACTCGAGCGGTGCGGACTGGACGGGGCGTTCCGCCAGTACGGGCTCCGAGTCGATCTTCGGCGTGCTGGAACAGGCGGAGACGGCGACCGCGAGCAGGGCGACGGTCGTGAACTTGAAGGCAGTGGACTTCATGCGGGTTACCTCGTCGGGTGCATGGCAACGACAACGTCGCCTCGACTCCGGTAACGGCCGCGTGCCCGCCGACTTCGATACTGCGCGGTTACGCGATGAAAAGGTCCCGTCCCGCGAACGGCTAGGGGACCCGGACCGCGTCCCGCGAGTGGCGCGGACCGACTTCCCTGCGGTCCGCGCGTCTTGCCGTCAGATCATTGGACGACCATGACGTCGACTTCGTCGTCCGTGCCGAGGTCCACCTCGTTGGCGTAGTCGTAATCCGGCATCTGGTCGATCTGCGCTTCGGTCATGCCACGCAACACGACGTTATCGCCCCGCACGAGGATGTTCTCGACCGGAAACGCGACTTCCTTGTCGTTCAGGCCGAAGAACCATCCGCCGTGCTCCACCACGACATAGGTGTCCTGGCCGTTGCGCACGACGCGCTCCACCTCGCCGAGCTCTTCGCCACGGCCGTTGATCACGTCGAAGCCATCGAGATCGCCCACGCGGATGCGCGAGGTAGGCGAGCCGTCATAGGCCACGTCGGACGGGTCGGCGGCGAACGCCTCGCGCGGATCTCGCTGTTCGGCGCCGCGTACCTCGGCCGACGGAGCGGCGAGGGCCGCCTGGGCGGTCGCGTTCGGAGCGGTGGCCTCCGATGCATCCATCGAGGCGCTGTCGTCGGTCTGGATCATGATCTTGGGCTCGCCGCTCTGGATGAGCTCGATCTGCGGCTCGCCGCCCTGCTCGAACTCCACCTGGGGCTCGGCCGACACGTACTCGACGTCGGGGGCCGACTTGTTGATCGTGACGTTCGCCTGTTCTTCGCTCTGCACGTACTGGACGTTCGGCTGGAGCTCGCTGCTGGACATGCCGGCCCGCGTGATCACCATGGAGCCGTCGTCGTTGTCGATGCGCTCGATGTTCGGGTCCCGGTCCGCACCGATATCGGTATCCAGGTCGACGTTGAGCATCGGCTCGCCCTGGGTCACGGTCACGCGCGGCTCGGGAATGTTGACCTCGACGGTCGGCTGCGCGGAGGCGACGGCCACGGAAGGGTCGGGCATCGTGATGATGATCTCCGGGGCGGGCTGCTCCACGGTGATCGTGGGCTGCGTCATCTGCACGCGGATGATCGGCTGTGCCTGCCGGATGGTGATCTTCGGCTGCGCCTGGTCGACGGTGACGTCGGGGGTGCCGCCACGCACGCTGATCTCGGCCGGCGACTGCTCGATGTCCACCTGGGGATCGGGCAGGGTGACGCGCACCTCGCCCTGGATCGTGGCTTCTTCCTGGACCTGCACGGTCTCCGTGGAGGTTTCCGTCTCGGTATCGGACTCCTCGGTCCGCACCGTGGCAGCCGCGCCGTCCGCACCGATGGTGCCGACCTGCGCGACGCGAGCGACGTAGACGCTGCAGGCGTTGGCGTCGTCGTTCATGGCCACGTCGCGAGCATCCACGAAGTCGGGACTCAGATTGCCGTCACCGGCTTCGTCGACCAGCACCAGCAACCGGTTGCAGCTGGCGCTCTGCAGCGTCTGCGCCTGGACGACACTCGTCATCGGCAGCGCCGCGGCGACCGCGGCGGCGGCCAGCGTCGTGCGGAAGAGGGTTCGGGGGACAGTCATGAGGATATCGTTCTCCTGTTTTTCTGGGGTTGAGTCTTGCTGGATGGATCGTCGGGCGATGCGCGGATCGGACGGTGCGCGAACGGTCGCGCACCGGCTCGGATCGAGAATTCGCGATCCGTGTCGGGACGCCATCGCATTGCGGACGATCCATCCTGGACCGAGAGGGTTGCAGTTCGCACGGCACGTTCCCTTGATCGGAAAAACCCACAATGACGGTGTCGTTTTGTCAGGCCGCCCTGCGTCTTCAGGCGCGTTCGGGCCATCCGGTACACTCGTCCGGGTGGTGGCGCATCCGGTGCCGCCGGTGGAATTCGGAGCGCTTGCGCATGAGTCTTCTCGGAACGCTGGGCCGCATCGCAACCGGGGTCATGGTTGCAAAGGGCGTCGGCAAGATGATGTCCAACCGTCAGGCCGGCGGCCGTCCCGTCGGCGGAACCGGAGGCCTGGGCGGCATGCTCGGCGGACTTCTGGGCGGGCAGGGCGGACAGGAAAGTCGTGGGGGCGTGGGCGGCGCGACCCGTGCCGGCGGAGGTCTGGGCGGCTTGGCCGGAGGGCTCGGCGGGTTGCTCGGCGGGGGGGGCAGCGGGCGCTCCGGTGGCGGGCTCGGCGATCTCGGCTCGTTGCTCGGCGGCCGTTCGCCTTCGGGCGCGGGCACGACCGGAGCCGGTGGCGCGCTCGCCGGTGGCCTGGGCGGCCTGCTCGAGAAGCTCGGTGGCGGTTCGGCCGGTGGCTCCCCTGCCGGCGCGGCCGGCGCGTCCCCGTCGGGCGGCAGCTTCGGCGACCTGTTCAACCGCTCCCTCGCGGGCGAGGACGTCGGTCAGGTCGACGCCGGGCAGGAGGCGCACGCTAGGCTGCTGATTCGCGCGATGGTCAACGCCGCCAAGTCCGACGGTCATGTCGACGACGACGAGCGCGCCCGCCTGGTCGACCACATCGGCGAGGACGCCACCGCCGAGGACCGCGAATTCGTCCTCTCCGAGATGCGCGCGCCGCTCGACGTCGATGGCTTCGTCAAGTCGGTGCCCCGCGGTGCGGAGCGCGAGGTGTACATGATGTCGCTCATGGGCATCGATCTCGACGAGCAATCGGAGGCGAAGTATCTCGACACGCTGCGCCGTGGCATGAGCCTGTCCGAGGCGGACGCGAACGCCATCCACGAGCAGCTGGGCGTGCCCACGCTCTACGCCTGACCGGAGACCCCCGTCGGCGGGCGCGCCGTTCCGTCACGATCGGCGGCGTCCGACGACGTTGCCGCCGGCGCGGGCAAGGCGTGCACCGTGTCACGAAAATTGCAGCAAGCGTCGTATTCGATGCGCCTGCCGGGCGCCGGCGAACGCGGAAGACGACGCGATGCACGGAAGGGGGGCGGGACGGTTCCGACGGGGACGCCCCGCGAGGGCGGCGATGATCGGTTGCGCGGCGTGGATGCTGGGCACCGCGTCGACGGGCTGCGGCGGGGGCGACCTGATTTCCGATCGCGATCGGGTGGATACCGTCGGCGCGTCGGGCGTCGGTGACTCGATCCTCCAGGCGGATCTCGCGACGTTCGATCCGATCCGGCCCTTCGCCGACGGCGCACCGGACATCGTGCCCGACCCCGTCTCCGGGACGGTCGAGGTCACCGGACCCGCACCCCTGGGGGTCCGGGCCCGGCTCACCGGCGCGTCCGCGGATCTCGACGAGATCGATCTCGCGCTGGACTGGCGGGTGGGCGGGGCGACGCTTGCGTCGCTCGGTCCCGACGCCCTGCTCGAGGCGGTGTGGACGGACGCGACCGGTGGGCGTCGCTCGCTGGCGCGCACGCGCGTGATGGCCGACTCCCCGGCCGGACGCCTGGACCTGACGCTCGCGATGCCGGTCTCGGGCACGCTCGAGCTCGAGCTGAACGGGCTTTCGGGGGCGGCCGGACCGTCGACGGCACGCGCGGCGGTGGACCTGCCCACCGTGGTGACGCCGCCGCCGACGCCGCTCGGCGCGCTGGAGTCGCTGAGCGTGTCGCTCGTGCCGGGCAGCGTCTCCTCGACGCTGCGCGACGGACGCCGGATGCACCGCTTCTCGGTACGCGTGGACGGCACGCCGGGACCGCAGGGCGGAACGACCGCCGTGACCGGACTGGAGGCCGATGTCGGTGCGCACTTCGCCATGTGGGAAAACGGCTACCGGGATCCCGAGTCGCCGGTGCGGGCGGGCTGGCGCGGAGAGCCCGTCGCGCTCTACCTGGTGCTGGACGTGTCCTCGAGCATCGTGCTGGCGGGTGCCGACGACGAGCTCGTCGACGCGGTCTCGCGCACGCTCGCGGCCCTGGCACCGGTGGCGACGTTCGACTACCGAGCGGTGGCGAGCGAGGTGCGGCGGTTGCCGGACCTGCGCGCGCTGACGTTCGACGCGGCGGATGCGCCGTCGGGCACCGCGTTCCACCACGCCCTGGACACCACGCTGGACGATGTCGAGGCGCGCGGCGAGTCGCACGCCGTGATCGTCGGATTCACCGATGGCCGCGACTTCGCGAGCCGCAACTTCTACCCGTCATCGGGGTCGGACGCGGAGGTGGCGGAGCGCGTCGTCGCGCGCTTGACGCGGGTACGCGCGGAGCGTGCCGCGCGGGGAAGGCTGTTCGAGGCGCATTTCGCCAGCCTCGGCGCCGACATCGATGCCGGCGTGCTGGACGCCTTGGCGGCGGCCGGCGGCGGCATGCACGTTCCGAGCACCGATGCCGCGGCGCTGGAAGCGGCCTTCGCGACGCTCTCCGATGGGTTGCGCGGCCGCTACCGGCTGGAATACAGCTCGCAGCGGCGTGCCGACGACACGGCGCTGGAACTCGAGGTGCGGGCTGGGCCCATGACGGCCCGCGTCGCGCTGCCCTGATCGTCTTCTCCCTCCGCACCCGCGCTGATACCATCGCGCCGCGCCGTCCCGGGGCCGCCCCCCGGGGGACGGCCGGCATCCTCCGTCGACGCCACACGCCAGGTTTCCCCGATGAGTCCGCCGCGGCCGATCGCCTTCGATGCCCTGGTCGCCTGTCCGGCGTGCGACCGCCTGCACGTGCGAAGCGACCTCGAGATCGGCGAGGAGACGCGCTGCGTGCGGTGCCACGCGCGGTTGCAGACACGGCGGCCGCGGACCGTGGACCGCTCGCTCGCCGCGTCGCTGACGGCGCTGGTGCTGCTCGCGCTCGCGTTCGGCACGCCGTTCCTGGGATTGTCGCGCGCCGGCGTGGAGAGCCGGATCTCGGTGCTGGACGCGGTCACGGCGCTGTGGGCCGGGGACTTTCCCGTGCTCGGCGCGGTCGTGGCGCTCGGGGTGGTGGTGGTGCCGGTGATGCGCTACGCGTTGCTGGTCGGCGTGCTGGTGCCGCTGCGCTTCGGACCGCGTGGACGGGTGGCGGGTGCCGCGACGCGGCGGGCGTTCCGCTGGGCGCTGGTACTGGAGCCCTGGGCGATGGCGGAGATCTTCATGGTCGGGGTGACGGTATCGCTGGTGAAGATCGGCGGGCTGGCACGGCTGGAGATCGGCATCGCGTTCTGGGCCTTCGCGGCGCTGGTCCTGGTGGGAGCGTTCCTGTCGGCCACGCTGTGCCGGGACACCATCTGGAGGGCGCTCGGATGAGCGGCCGGACGGATCGCGTCGCGGCGGCGGGCCCGAGGGTGCGGGACGCGGGCCTGAGCGCACGGGACGCCGGGCTGGCGGCCTGCAGGGCGTGCGGCGCGCTGCGCCCGCTGCCGGCCTCCGGAGACGCCGCGGCCGCCGGCGACGCGGGTTCCTGCGCCCGGTGCGGCGCCCAGGTGCGCTCGCGAGTGCCGCACTCGCTGCAGCGCACCTGGGCGTTCCTGCTGGTGGGCATGGCCGCCTACGTGCCGGCCAATCTCGCCCCCGTGATGCTCACCGCCTCGTTCGCCGGAGACACCTCGGACACCATCATGAGCGGGGTGCTGGAGCTCGTGCACCTGGGCAACGCCGGCATCGCCACCATCATCTTCGTCGCCAGCGTGTGCATTCCCGTCGCCAAGTTCGGCATCGTCGCCGTGCTGGCATCGAGTCTGCACCGTCCGGGACGCCTGTCCGAGGACGCTCGGCATCGCCTGCACCGCTTCACCGAGCTGGTGGGACGCTGGTCGATGATCGATGTCTTCGTGATCGCGGTGCTCACCGCGCTCATCCAGCTCGGCACGTTCGTGACGATCCGGCCCGGCGTGGGCATCGTCGCCTTCGCCGTCTCCGTGGTCTTCACGATGCTCGCCGCCACCTCGCTCGACCCTCGCCTGTTCTGGGACCGCGAATGAGCCCCTCGTTGCCCGCGACGCCCGAGCGCGGCCGTCCCCGGACGCTGTTCTCGCGCATCTCCCTCGCCTGGCTGCTGCCCCTCGCCGCGGCGCTGTTCGCGCTCGTCGTCGTGTGGCAGAACGTCACCGGACGGGGGCCGCTGGTGCAGATCCTCGTCGACGAGGCCGGTGGCGTGGTCGCCGGCGAGACGCGCATCCGCAGAAACGACGTCGACGTCGGCAAGGTCGAGGCGGTGCGGCTCGGCGAGAACCTCGACTCGGTCGTCATCGAGGCGCGCATGGACCCGGCGGTGGCGCCCTACATGGATGACGGCGCCCGCTTCTGGATCGTCAACGCGCGCGTCAACACGACCGAGATATCGGGGCTGTCGACGCTGCTGTCGGGCGTCTACATCGGCGTCGACTGGGACGACGAGCCCGGCGATCGCATCGACACCTTCGAGGGGCTCGACGAGCCGCCGCTGACGGATCGGGGCACGCCGGGTCGGCGCCTCACGCTCTCGGCCGACGAGGCGGGCTACATCCTGGTCGGCTCGCCGGTGTTCCACCGCCAGGTGGAGATCGGGCGGGTGGAGCGGCGACGCCTGTCCCCCGACGCCACGCAAGTGCTGTTCGACATCTTCATCGAGGCGCCGTACCACGAGCACGTCTACCCCGAGTCGAGCTTCTACAGCGTCACCGGCGTGGAGGCGAGCGTGGATGCCGGCGGCGTGTCGGTACGGCTCGAGTCCATCGCCGCGTTCTTCACCGGCGGCATCGCGTTCGACAATCCCGAAGGTGTCGCGGGCCTGGAGCCCGTGAACGACGACGGCGCTCGCTTCCGGCTCTACGACAACCAGCGCGACGCGGAGGAGAGCCGCTTCGAGGACGAGGGGGACGACCGGTTCCGCTACATCGCGCGGTTCTCCGGTTCGGTCAAGGGGCTGCGCCGCGACGCGCCGATCGAATACAACGGCATCCGCGTGGGCCGGGTCGTGGACGTCTCGGTCATGTTGCCGCAGGCGCCCGGCGACGACGCGGGCGCCACCGCGGTGCTGGAGCTTCAGCCGCGCAGGCTGGGGCTGGAGGCGCCCGACCCCGAAGGGATGCTCGAGGCGCTCGACAGCTTCGCCGGACGCGGTCTGCGCGTGCAGCTCGCCTCCGGGAACCTGCTCACCGGGGCGCTCATCGTCAAGCTCGTCGACACCGGCGTGGTCGATGCCTCCGCGGGCATCGACCGCGACTCGGTGCCCTACCCGGCGTTGCCGGTGACCGCTTCGGGCGTGGAGGCGGTCACCGCCGACGTCGAGGCGCTGGTGGCGAAGCTGTCGGACCTGCAGGTGGAGGACCTGCTGGCCTCGGCCACGGGGCTGCTGGACGACGTGCGCGCGATCGTGCGCGCGCCCGAGGTGGGGGCGTTGCCCGGGCAGCTGTCCGCCTCGCTGGACTCGATCGCGACGACCACCGCGCGCGTCGAGGCCGCCACCCGCCAGCTGCCGGCGCTGCTGTCGGCGGTCACGGCGGCCGCGCGCAACGCCGACGACGTGCTGGACGGGCTCTCGCCCGATTCGGAGATCTACATCGAGCTGTCGTCCACGGTGCGCGAGCTGCGCGGCGCGGCCCGCTCGATCGCCGACTTCGCCGAGGTGCTGGAGAACGATCCGAGCGCCGTGTTCAGGGGACGACGTTGATGAGGATGGGCAGGGAAACGATCCTTCGCGGCGCGGCACCGGGGGCGGTCCCGACCGACCCGGCGGCCCGGGCAATCCGGGCGGCCCCGAGGGCACTGACGGTCATCGTCACCGCGCTGGCGCTGAGCGCCGGCTGCGCCTCCGGGCCGCGCGCGCCGCGCTATCTGCTCGAATCCGCGCCGGTGGATCGCGTGGAGGCGTTGCCGCGGGCGCTGGACTCCCTGGGATTGGTGACGGTCACGTTGCCGGGCTACGTCGAGGACTCGTCCGTCGTCGGACGCGGGCCCGACGGCGTGCTGGACATCGATACCGGCGCGCACTGGTCCGAGGCACCGGAGAACGTGATCACCCGCACGCTGGCCGAGAGCCTGCGGCTGCGCTCCGGTGCGTCGGTCCTGGTGGAGCCGTTGCCGCGCGGGTTCGAGCCCGAGGCACGCGTGGAGATCGTCTTCGACCGGCTGCTGCGCGGCGCGTCCGGCGGAGCGGAGCTCGGTGGTCAGGTGCGCCTCGTCGCGGGCGATGGCCGGGGGCTGCTGTCGGTACGTTCGTTCGAGTTCGCCCGTCCCGGGCGCGACGGCTCGGATGCCGCGTTCTTCGAGGCCCTGGCGATCGCGGTGGACGACCTCGCGCGGCTCGTCGTGGCGGCGCTGCGCACGCCGTCCTGAACCCGGTTCCCGGTTCGGGCTTCGCCGACGAGCCTCAGCGGCCGGTGAGCTCGTCGATGGACAGCCGGTCACGTTCGAGCTCGCGCCGGTCGTCCAGCGCGTCCTCCAGCCCGCCGTCGATGGCGAGACTGGCCGTCAGCCGCTCCAGCCGCACGGTCTCCGCGTCCAGCTGCGCGGCGTGGCCCGTCACGCGTCGCGCCCGCGAGGCATCGTCCGGGCCGTCGTAGCGGCTCAGCAACCGCGCGCGGAAGGGATCGCCGTCGCGAGCCCGGTCGAGCGCCCGGCGCATGCCCCGCAGCTGGCGTTCGAGCGCCTCCGCCAGCCTCTCGGCGTCGGCCCCGTCCAGCGCGCCGGGCAGCTCGCCGACGTGCTCGACATGCAGCGACAGCAACGTGTCCAGATCCTGCGCGCGGCGTGCGGCGAGCGCGGTGCTCATGAGCACGTGCTTGATCTCGCGGCGATCCGGATCGGGCTCGCGGTCAGGGTGCAGGGCACGGGCGAGCCGGCGGAACAGGCGCTTCAGCAGGACACGCGCGCCATCGGCGTCGCCGAGTCCGGCGACGGAAGCGGCGACGCCCGACGCGCGTTCGTCCCCGCCCGTGCGACCCCCCGTGCGACCCCCCGTGCGGTCGGTCGGCCCCTTGGCGTCGCGGATGCCCTCGCCTTCGTTGCCGCCACGCGACTCGCCGGCCGCGCGCACGCCGTCGCCACGTTCGAACAACGTGCCGAGGTAGCGCGAGATGGCATCGCGTTCGGTCCGTTCCCGTTCGGCCGCGCCGAGCTTCACCGGCATCGTGCGGTACTGCGCCGAGGCGGGATCGGCAGGGTCCGGCGGCGCCTCTCCGGCGGCGCCCAGCACGCTGCGCCAGCGCCGGATCAGTCCGGCCACGGGGTCCGCGGGCGCGTACGGATGGCCGGCGAGGCTCTCGAGGTTCTCGTTGATCCACAGGCCGAGCAGGGAGCGCTCGGCGCGGGCGAGGTCCGTGCGCTCGTAGTGAGCGACGAGCGCCTCGCTGACGCGCACCGCACCGAGGGTCAGCAGCCGCTCGCGCGGCTCGATGCCGGTACGGAACAGCGTCTCGACGGCATCCGCGCGGCGCTCGTGCTCGGCCAGGCGCTCGCGCGTGCGCGCGAGCTCTCGCCACAGCGCCGCCCAGCGCGGTTCGGCCGCCTCCGGCGTCGAGCGTGCACGACGCGTGCGGGCGGGCAGGGCGGGGGTCTCGGGAGCGGGCGCGGAAGGCATGACGGCATGATACGTTCGGCCGGGTGACGCGGACCCGTGCCAACCTGTTGCTGTTGCTCGCGGGGGCGTTGTGGGGCATGGGCTTCGTCGCCCAGTCCACGGCCATGGACGATCTCGGCCCGTTCTCGTTCGTGGCCTGGCGCTTCGTGATCGCCTCGATGGTGGTGGCGCCTTTCGCGTGGCGCGAGGCGCGCGCTCGACGGGCGGTCGTGGCCCGTGCGCGCGACGGGGAAGAAGGCACCGGTGCCGGCACGAACGCGCTGGACGCGCGCGCGCTCGGCCGCTTCGCCCTCGTCGGCTGCATGCTGTTCATGGGCATGGCCACCCAGCAGGTCGGTCTGCTGACCACGAGCGTCGCGAACTCGGGCTTTCTCACCGGTCTCTACGTCGTGTTCACGCCGCTGTTCGCCGTGGTGCTGTTCCACGAGCGCCCGCACGCGGTGGTGTGGCCCGCCGCGCTCGTGGCGCTCGGGGGCATCGCGCTGATGTCCGGCGCCGTGACGGGCTCGGGCGTGGCGTCGGGGGCGGGCGGTCCGACCACCGGGGACCTGCTGACCGTCGGCGGCGCCTGCTTCTGGGCCCTGCAGGTGGTGCTGATCGCGCGCTACGTCGGCGCCAGCGACCGACCGATGGCGCTCTCGCTCGTGCAGTTCGCGGTCACCGCGGTACTGGCGGGAGGGGTGGCGCTGCTGGTCGAGTCGTTCGACGCGGCCGCGCTGTGGCGCGCCGCGCCCAGCGTGCTGTACGCGGGCATCGTCGCCAGCGGCGTGGCCTTCACGCTGCAGGTGGTGGCGCAACGCTGGACCACCGCGCCGCAGGCGGCGATCTTCCTGTCGGCGGAGGCGCCGTTCGCGGCGCTGTTCGGATACCTCGCGCTCGGAGAGCGCATCGCCCCCGTCGGTCTGGCGGGCGCGGGCCTGATCCTGGGCGCGATGCTGGCGGTGGAGCTGGTGCCGATGCTGGGCCGGCGCAGGGCCGTGCCGGCCTGAGCCTCAATCCAGCACCAGCCTCCGACCCCAGGGCAGCGGTGCGGTCGACCCCGCCGGCGTCGCCCACACCACGGCAAAGGCCGGCACGTCGCCCGCCGGCCCCTCCAGGTCGGTCAGCACGATGACGAGATCGGGCCGGTGCGTCGCGGCCGCCGCCAGCAGCGGCCGGAAGTCGGTACCGCCGCCGCCGTCGGCCGTCGCGGCGGCCGCACGCGCGGCGATGCCCGCGCGGCCGGGGCCGAGCCGCACGTCCAGGTGCACGCGCTCGTCCCCGGCGATCAGCCGCAGCTCGGCGCGGTGCAGCCGGGCCAGGCGCTCGACCTCGGCGCCGAAGCGGGTCAGCCGGGCATCGTCGATCGAGCCGGACACGTCGACGACGATGGTCAGGCGCGGCGCGGCGCGTGCGCCGACATGACCCGGCTGCCACGGGATGCGCCGCCCGCCCGAGGTGCGTCCGCGGTTGGCGAGCCATCCGCGCGAGGGCCTCGACCACGACAGCTCGGGCTCCGGCGCGAGGCTGCGCGCCAGGCGCGTGCGCAGCACCTGTCGCCACGGCGTGCGCGGGGCGGGACGGTCCGCGATCAGCGTGCGCAGCAGCGACTGCGCGCCGTCGGCGGCGTGCGCCCGATCCAGCCGCTCGGACCAGGTCCGCTCCGCGTCGGCCTCCGCACCGAGCGCCTCGCCGTCGCCGTCGAGCAGGTCGAGCGGCACGCGCTGCGCGAGCTGCCGCGCGGCGGCCGCCCGCGGACCGTCCGCCATCGAGGCGACCTCCACGGCGTCGGCGCGGTCGCCCGGGTCGGGGGCGGACGCCGTGGCGCTGCGCTCCTCGCTCTCGCTCTCGGCATCGCTGCCTCCGCCGCCGCGCCCGCCGTCGTCCTCGCTGGCGCCGGTGCCGTCGTCGCCGCCGTTCTCGCCCGCGGCGCCATTCTGCTTGCCGCGGTCGTCGATGGCCCGGTACAGCGACTCGCAGTCCCAGCGCAGCAGGGAGCTCTCCACCGGCGCGTCGATCCCCATCGTGCGCTTCAGCAGCTCCTCCAGCCGGATGCCGTCCTCGGGCAGCGTCAGCCATTCGAGCGGCGCCAGGCAGGCGTCCACGATCGCGTCGGCGACGGTGTTCCAGAGCGTGGCGTCGATGCCGCCCTCGGCGCGCGATAGCGCCTCGCGTCGCGCGACGTGGCGCAGCGCCACGTGCAGGACCTGATGGGCGACGTGCCCCGTCCGGAGCTCCAGGGACAGCGCCTCGAAGCCCGGCGCGTAGCGGATGGTGCGTCCGTCGTTGGCGATCAGCGGCGGTCGGGCGCGCGTGCCGTACAGGCCCGTGCGCGCCGCCGCCCCGGGTGCGGGCGGCATCCGCTCGACGTCCCGGTGGCGCATCCACAACGCCAGCGCCCCGGTCGACGGGGCGTACTCGACAAGCCGGCTCACGGCGGCCGAGCCGCGATGACCGCGCGCATCGAGCTGGTAGGCGTCGTCCGCCACGTCGTTCACCCCCTCGTTCACCACGTCGTGGCCGCTTCCCTCGCCTCGCGCCAGGCACCGTACGCCGGACTGTCGAGCGCCGCCGCATCGAGCCCGGTGCCCAGGGCCCTGGCCAGCAGCAGCTCCATCGCGAGCGTGGCGGATTCCGCCGCCGGCAGGCTGCCCGCCAGCTCGTCGAACTGGCCGACGATCTCGAACGCGCGCTCCAGGCTCGCCTCGTCCTCCACGGCCGCGACCAGTCCGTGCACCAGTCCGTACAGCGCGTCCAGCGAGCGCGGCAGCAGGGCGCGCGTGGCCTCGCCGCGGGCGGCGGCCAGCAGTGCCCGCACGTCCGTGCCGCTCCGGATCTCGCGCAGCACGCCGTAGAAGTCGGCGGCGTTGGCGGCGCCGATGCGCGCCTGCACGAAGGCGCGCTCGGCGGCCTCCGGCAGGTCCGCGCGCAGCACCGCGGAAACGTCCTGCCAGCCGCGCGGGCTGGCGCCGACGAGGTGGTCCTGCTCCAGCTGGGCGGCGGTGTCGTCGAGCCGGTCCGGGCGCACCTGCAGGTAGGCGGGCACCTCCGGGGCGAAGCCCTCGGCGACCGCGTGCGCCACGAACGCGCGCACCGTCGGGCGCACGTTGAAGTGGAACATCCGGTCGGCCAGCGCCGTGCCCATGTCGTGGCTGACGGCGCCGTGGAACGAGGCGTTGCCGGCGGCCACCACCATCCAGCCGTCCGGCAGCACGTAGTCGCCCACGCGCCGGTCCAGGATCAGCGAGTAGGCGGAGATCTGCAGGCGCTGGTCGGCCGCAGTGAGCTCGTCGAGGAACAGCACCCCCGCGGGCTGGTCCGGGCCGGGCAGGAACTCGGGCGGGAACCAGACGGTGCGCCTGGCATCGTCATCGGCGAAGATCGCGCCGCGCAGGTCCACGGGCTCGAGCGTGGTGAGCCGCAGGTCGACCAGCGGCACCCCGGCGCGCTCGGCGAGCTGGCGCACCACCGAGGACTTGCCGACCCCGCGCGTGCCCCACAGCATCGTCGCGCGGCGCCGCAGCACGGGGTCGGCGAACTGCGCGTCGAGCGCCGCGACGAGCGCGTCGATCGCCACGACCGGAATGTTCAGCGGATCGTTCAGCATGGAGTCGTCGCGTCGGAAGGGTCGTCGGGGGAGGCGGGGGTGGCCGCACGGGCGCGGGGTGCGCCCGGTAGCGGCGCCGGTGCGCGCGGCCAGGGGGGAATCTCCATGACGGGCACCTCGCGCGCGCTCATCGTCACGATGGCCACCATCATGAGCGGCGTGAGGCCGAGCGCGAGCGGGTGCAGCTCCACGCCGCCCCCCTTCACCACGAGCCAGGTGATCGGCATGACGGCGAAGATCGCGGCGAGCGTCAGGACGGGCTTAAGGCGCTGCAGCCACACGCGCCGACGGCGGGCGCGGTGGGATTCGTGCCAGGCGACGGGGTCGGCGACGTAGTCCGCGAGCACGGGCAGCAGTGCCCGGATCGCCGCCTCGACGCGTTCGCTCCGCGGGGCCCCGCGACCGAGCCCGCCGAGCGCCGAGCGGCGGTGATCCCCGACGCCGCGCAGCACGCGCCAGCCCGGGCCCGCGACCGCGAGCAGGTCGTCCGGCACGACGCCCAGCAGGGCACGCGCGCCGTCGGCGGTGACCTCGCGCGGCCGGGCCCGACCGGTACCGGCGCCCATCCTTTCCAGCGCCGCCACGGCGGCGCGCGCGGCGGGCTCGCGGCTCGGCAGGCGCGCACCGCTGGCCAGGGTCTCGCGCGCCAGCGCGATGCCGGCGCGGGCGTCGCCCAGACGCACGTCCGCCGGCATCGCCGACCAGGTGCTCGCGTCGATCGACACGCGCAGGGGGCCCGCGAGAACGGTCGCCCCGCGCAGCGCCAGGCGCGTGCCCACGGGGCCGAGTCTCGGGTCGGCATCCGGATCGGCGGGCTCCAGCACGTGATCGAGCGCGGCGCGCGCCGGCGCGGCGTCCGGTGTCGCCGGATCGCTCCGCGTCTCGATCAGCTGGCGCGCGGCCGGCAGGGCGTCGGCCGCGGCGAGCGCACCCTCCACGTCGTCGACCGATGCGGGGCGCGCGCTGAAGGTGGCGACCCGGCCGTCATCGACGGCCGCCGCCCTCACCACCTCGACGGCCCCGTCGTCGAGACCCTGCATGGACCACACCGTCACCGTCGTCCGGCCCTCGTCCCGCTCGCCGCGTTCCGGCACGAACAGCACCCGTCGCGCGGCCCGATCGCAGGCGGGCAGGTCCACGCGCCGGCCGCGTCGCACCAGGGGCGCCGCCAGGCGCAGCAGATCGTGATGGGTCAGCGGCGTCACGGACGGCGGATCGATGGCTGGGAGGAGGGCGGCGAACGCCGCGCGGCGATGACATCATGCCCGCACGCGACCGGTCCCCGTTCCGCCTCGTCGCGTTCCGCCGTCCCGTCGTTTCTCGTACCGCACTCCGCCACCATGACTCCCGTACCTCCCGCGTCCCCGCCTCCGATCGATTCGTCCCGAGCCACTTCGCCCCGGATCGCTCCGGAACGCGTCTCGTCCGGCGCCTCCGGGGAGCGTCCCCCCGACGATCCCGACATGCGCCGGCTCGCGCGCACCGCGCGACTGCTGGACAGCTCGATACGCCTGCCGGGCGGCTACCGGATCGGCTGGGACGGCATCATCGGACTGGTGCCGGGCATCGGCGATCTCGCGGGCCTGGCCCTGTCCGGATGGGTGCTGTTCGGCGCGGCCCGGCTCGGCGTGTCGCGCGCCGCGCTGGCGCGCATGGGCCTGAACGTCGGCATCGAGGCGCTCGTGGGCACGATCCCGATCGTGGGGGATCTCTTCGACTTCGCCTTCAAGGCGAACGAGCGCAATGTACGCCTGGCGCAGCGTTGGCTGGAGGACCCGGTACACGTGCGTCGCCGTGCAGGCGCCGAGCTCGCGGTGATCGGGCTCGTCCTGACGGGGGCGCTGGTGCTGCTGGGCTGGGCCGTGGTGGCCATCGTGTCCGCGCTGTTCTCGGCCGCGTTCGGCTGATTCGATCGATTGCCAGCATGTGCTGGACGACTTGCAACAATTGCCCGACGCGGGGCATTCGCTACAAACACGGCGAGGCGAGGGACGGGCGCGACCGATGTGTCGTTATTCTGACGGTGCTCGGGTTCGGCAGCACGCGAACCCCGATCGATGTCAGTCGTTCCACCCCCCAATCGTCCGGAGACAGCACTCAATGAGCTTCACCCCCCTCGCCAAGATCGCCACCGGCGCCGCGCTCGGCCTTTCCCTGTTCTCGGGTGTCGTCCTCGCCGAGGCGCACTCGATGATGATCGACGAAGACTATGCGGCCGAAGTGCAGCAGGCCGTCGCCACGCTGCCGCCGGACAACGAAGGCACCTCCTTCTCGCAGATCGACGTGACGGCCGAGGACGGCATGCTCGTGCTGACCGGCTTCGTCGAGAGCCTGCAGGCCCACAACCAGATCACCCAGATGTTGCAGGACATGGACGGTCTGGACATGGACAAGGTGCAGGACAACCTCGTCGTCCAGTAAGGGCTTCGCCCGACGCGACGCAGGCAAGAACCCCTCCGCACCCGGAGTCCGGTTCCCGCCACGTTCCGTCGTCGGTGCGCATCGCCGCATCGCCAGGGCCTCGTGAGCATCCGCTCGCGAGGCCCTTTTTCGTGTCCGGAAGCGACTGTTTCGGTGGTCAAGCGCGGATCCGGAGCGCGTCAACCTGTTTCGTGCAGCTATTTCCGAGATACCGTCGATTTCTCGATCGCCCGGGGCAGCGTGGC
>JAULKR010198544.1:0-17185 GCA_032356305.1 Prasiola linearis | reverse complement strand
AGAGCCACAGCTTCACTGTTGGCCGTGGTGAGCCTGTTAGCTCCAACGCTTCACCAGTCGTGATGCGTCCATGCTGGTGTACATGCTCCATGATTTTTTGAGTTCCTGGGGGAAGCTGCTTTGCTTGAGTTTTTGGGTCTTCCTGATCTTCGAGCTTGCTAGCGAGGTGATCTTTTTGACGCTTGAGTGAGAGTAAGAAGAAGCGAAACCACGGTATCCAGTCAGGCGTATCGTCTTCTAGTGTCGATTGTGTGCGATGAAGCGAAAGGTAGTAGGCTTCCTTGTTTCGTTCGACCACGCTTTCCATCGAAGAATACGGAACATAGCCATATCCTGCTTTCAGGAGCAGGAGAGAGGTCAGGATGCGTGACAATCGACCGTTTCCATCCTGAAAGGGATGGATCGCCAAAAAGCTAACCGTGAACGCACCGGCTACGAGAAGCGGGTGTAAGCTTCGATCATCGAGAGTTTCCCGCGCCCAAGTGACAAGGGCCTGCATCTTATGCGGGGTATCAAACGGACTGGTCGTCTCGAAGATCACTCCGACACTTTCACCGTTCGCGTCGAAGGCTTCCACGTTGTTGGGGAATTTTTTGTAGCTTCCCCGATGCCGCTCATCCTTCGTAGAATGGCGAAGCAGGTCTCGGTGAAGCTGTTTGATGTAGTTCTCAGTGAAGGGGATATCCCTGTGACTCTCATACACTAAGTCCATCGTTTCGGCGTATCCTGCGACCTCTTGTTCGTCACGCGAGCTGAAGGAACGCGAGGAAATCCCCTGAAGCAACTTTTCCACTTCATTATCACTCAGTTTCGCTCCCTCGATGCGGGTTGATGAGCCGATGCTCTCGATGGTCGCAATGTGCCGGATAGACTGAAGACGATCTGGTGTGAGGGCGTTGAGGATGCGCCAGCTTCCCTTGAACTCATCTACCTCAGCTATGAGGCGAAGCAGGTCAGGCGGGGTATGGAAGCTAGGAGAGAGCATAGGAAATCTCTGAAGGGATAATTGGACATGATTGGATATATCCAATTATATCCAATCATGTCCAATTCGCAAGTTCAGCTTGCTAAGAGGCTCAGAGGAGGGCGCTCTGTCACATAATCCACAACATATAAACGACCGTTTATATGTTGTAAATTCACTATTCTTGATCAAAATCGATCAGCTATCCTTTTAGGATGTCTTAGACTGTAATAATTTCCGGAAACTTAAGCCTACTCCACAACCACAAAGGAGTGTGAATATCGATCGGAACAAATGAAGTTTCTTTAAGAATTTTATCCCAAGCATTGACACAGCGCTCTTGAGAGTTACTCGATTCATAGTCACTAGTGTCTATCAGTCCCAATCGCAGAGATGCGTTCATTACGTGAGTATCAGGAGCTATAGTCAACGCTTCACGATTAATAATAGGTAACGAAGAATATTGCCAAAGAACATAGAGCCAGTAGTTACATATCTTTCCGCCTGCTAAATAAGGGAAGTCTTTTTTATTATCTTGAACAAACTGCCGAATACGAAAGATATCGTATTCATGTTTAGCAATTATATTTTTTATGTTCCCTTCACCATGAGAAACAATACCCCCAGCGACACGCGACCAGTTATCGATATGCTTATTGGGTTGCAGCGCAATTTTATGCCTAACAAGTGTTTCACGCAGCTTTTCTTTATCTGTGGACACGATAGAGATAGGATCAAAAACCCATCGATCAGCTTCATTATCGTATGCCTCAGTACAAGCTATCCACAGCTTGTATGAGTTTCTCTGGTAATTTAAACACATCCCTAGAGTGAGATAATGCATTAGCTCAGTAGAGTCTTTGGGAAGGTTAGGGTGAACATCTTCTGGCATTTTTTCTCCACCGAGCAATCCCTTTTCCCACATAGAATGCAGAGCTAATATATCGTCCAAGATAGCTTGATCATCTCTAATCGAGAAGTTATTGAAGTTCATTTCGTTTTGCTTTTTCATAGCCACAGGCTACCTTTTTTCTTCATGATATCAAGTAGATTTTGTAAATTCTTGTATCGGCTCAAAAAATCTTATCCAATATTTATCAAGAGTTGAAGATTTCATAGATATATCACTGCGATTAGTGAGACGCAGTTTTTGCTCTTCTTCTATTATATAACCTAGCATATTATCACTTGCATCAGTCATGTTAGGGAGACTATGTTTTACAGTACAATCGCATCCGACAAATTCTTCAGCTGCTCCAAACTCATCATCATAAATATGAAAAGAATTGGATGTATAAATCATTTTTCCAAGATCCAATTGAAGTCGAACAGCCAAGCATTCATGTATCATAGAAAATAGGAAAAAGTCATACGGAAGTACCATAAGTGCAGATTGTGATCTCATATTGCATATGCAAATGAGTTTATCATCCCTAACCATAAAGTGAAGGTAAGTAGCGCATGGAGTATCTAACTTATCGACTTGAGTATCTTCAGGAATATATATCATTGCTAGGCCTCGCCTTGAAGCCTTATCCTTCTTCAATCTATTTTCTACCAATCGAAACTGTTGAAATGGGTAGAACAAACGAGCCCCAAACGCAGCTTCATAGAACGCTGAGTCTTTTGCAAAAACACGGCCTCTCCCATTATAATAGCTTATTCCCTCAACATTACCCCCACCAGTTAACGTCCATAAAAAGTTAGCTCGATTAAATACTACATTAATAGGCCGGGCTTTAGAAGATATTTCCCGAAGAGAAGGATTGTTGACGGTGAATTGGTGCCCGACAATCTCACGAGTGAATCTAGACTTTTTGCCAAATTGAGAGCCAACAGAAGTTTTGTCTAAAACAGGCTCACAAGTCCTACCTGTTTTCATAACCTCTGCAACAGTAGACTTATAAGCTTCTGCAAAGCTCTCATATCTATTATTCACTTAATACACTCCCAGCCATATACTATGGGTAAGTTTACCCCATACTGATCGATTGCTGTCATTATATCTTCTGGAATTTCTTTTTTTGGGATGCTCTCAGCATTCAATGGAAAAACTTCAACTTTTCTAAATTTAGCAACATTAAGAATATCAACAACCTGTTGATATGTTGGACAATGTGAAGTTACACTAACCTGCCCTTCAGGAAGTAAAAACGAAGTTCTATGAGCATCAAACTTTCTCTTTTTTCGCAGTACATTAGCCCATTCTCCTGCTGGTACTGTACCTGAGAAGCTCCCTCCATCTTTAAGGAGACGCCGAATATGAACGAGGTTAGAAGGAGATAGACAAGGGTCAATCAATGAACCAAAAATCGCATCGTAACTATAATCCTTCTTCTCTAACATTTGTATAGAGCACACCGTTATCTTATCTTTTTCAGGGTTATAAGATGCCATCTCTTTTGAAATCTCTACACCACGATAAGATTGGCAGCTCCATGAAAAACTCCCCCTCAGCCAGCCACGACCGGGGCCTATCTCCAGTACATCTCCTTGCATCTTATTTATCGTCTCTTTCCAAAACCTCTCACTAATATTATGGAATGCTTTGGTCGTTATTCTTTCTTCATCTGTAAAATAAGGAGCAACTTTATTATATCCATCTCTATTGGAAGAGTCTTCTTTTGGCAGGTGGCGCAACGCCTCTCTACCAAAGCTTTCTTCGAATTGGCCTATCATTAACACCCAATTTAGAACGCTTTTTCTAAGCTCTTGTTCAGTCGATAACCGGGGATTCAGGCTAATTTGAATACAATCATTGTCTTCATAGCTTGCATTATCTGTTCTATCTTGGCGGGTAGAAAACTGCCCCCGCAATGATACAACAAAAGGCGTATACCCGCTTTGAGGTAATTTATGGATGTTGTCTCTGGATATTTCTTTTATTGGTATCAATCCGCTTGAAAGTATATCTCTTATAGACGAAGAATCCATAGCATAAAACTCATGATTAAATTCGTCATAATATGAAAACCTTTTGCCAAGAATGCGAAGAAACTCAGCCTTTGAAACAAATAAGTATTCTGTATCCCCCTCACTTTTCCGTTTTCTTCGCGTTGTGAATGATACAGGCCGCTTAAAAGGTGCTTCACTTACCAAGCCATTAACCAAAGTAGTTTTTCCAGAGCCTGATCGCCCACTCAAAACAATGAACGGTTTCATATCTAAGAGTTTAATGCAGAACAAAGAACACATCTCCATCTTTATCAGATATGCAGTATCTGCATTCTGCACATGTTATGCTCTTTGATAATTGATACTGCTCAGGGCAATCCAATATAGGAGCTGTACGATTTAGAACTTTCTGATCGACGAAAGAGATACGCCACCCTTCTGGAGGTTGCAGCATTGTGTTATCCCAAGAAGCAAACAGTTGAATATTACTTTCCAATCGTAGATTTTCTAAGGCAATACGTATATCAGGAACAACCCATGATCTTGTATACCCCCAGAACGATGTATTAGGACAACTTCTAACAATATCTAGCCACATATTAACATAACTAACGGATAAAAAGTCACCAGAGGAATGGATACGAAGAGCTGTAGGCCCATCGATCATCTTTAGCTGGTTCATGATATATAACTTCACTGCATCTTGATCGTTCTGGACTCCCCACCAGTTTCTTCCCCACGATTGAAGATCATATACGTCAGGACGATCATCACCATTATAACAATTTTGAGAACACCATTTGGAACGTCCTGGACACGTTGAAACGGGTGGAATATTCCAAACAAAAACAGATTCAAAGCTGCTACTTTTATACCCTACCTTTTTATTTCCGCTTTCTAAAAGATATCCTATCTCATCCGGACGTTGAAGCTGCGATTCTTCAAACTCGGACAATCTTTTTGAACGGATATTGACTGCTTCCTCATTGGGCGTGTCTCTAGATTTCTTTCGAGAAGACATTCTGACCTCACTCGCTTTAGAAGAGATATATTCATGTCATTACGCAGCAACATAAGAATGTCATAATTCAAGACATATCATAAATAAAGCTTATCTAAACTTCTTCACCAACCGCTCAAAAGCGAGATTGATCTTTTTAGCTTCTTCCTCAGCTTCTCGCTTAAGATGATCAGGCTTGTTGATCATATTAGAAGTATTCCAACGTTTCACTTCACTATTACGGGCATTCTTTAGTTCTGCAAGTGTGTAATCTCCGCACACACCCAAAATCTGCTCGTCGGTGCGGGTATCAGGTGAGGCTTGGCGTTCTCGCTGCTCCCGGTCGAACTGCTGACGCTCGGCCCTCAATCTGTCTTGCTCCTGCTTCAGCCGTTCTCGCTCTCGTCGTAGATCGTCACTTGCTTGGTCTGTCGATCCAGCTCCTTGCTGGGGTTTTTCTCTCTTTGATCCTTTGGCTTCCTGCTCTGCCTCGCTTCCTGCACCCTCACCTCGGTTTTGCTTCACGTACTCCTCGTACCTACGGTGCGTCTGCTCGGTCGTCTCATCGCTCTTTCGCTGCTCTCGTGATCCCGCTGGCCTGTTTACACGCGGGCGTTTGCTTCGGCGTGGCAGGGAGAGCCTCGGAAGAACGTCCAAGATCGCGGAAGGAGTGACGTGGTGCGAGATGATGCCCACCAGAAAAACCGCGCTGGCAAGCAGTCCCGCTTCTTTCACTGGCTCATAGATGAAAATTCCTGCGAATCCGAAGATCAGGAATTTTCCAGCGGTCGGGTTTTTCAGCAGGAGGCCGAAAACGTAGCCCATAGCAAACAGCACGAACAGAAACAGGGCCATTATCTCTCTCGCCTTTTCGAGCCGTACCAAAGCCCTGCCATAAACGGGAAGCCAAAGAGAAAGTAGAAATCATAACCTTCGTGAAACACCGTCAGCTTCAGTACCAGCCCAACAAGATAGAGAATGATCATCGGCTTCACGATCTCTCGCCACGGCATGAAGCTGCCAAGGATGCGGCCAAAAAACCAAATACCAATAAGAAGCAGGGTCACAAGCGGATTAAAGATCGCGGTGGCGACCAGCATTTGCAGATGCTCGACCATGCGCTCCGTCATCTACTGCGCTTCCTACTGCGGGTCTGTTTGCTCACGCGGGCTTGTTGGTATTCTTGGGCGACACTTCTTCGCTCGACGGTGATCGACCGCTCTTTCTCAGCCTGCCCTTCCACCTTCTGCTCGATATTGATGAGCTGGCGTTTCTGAGGGTGACGTAAAAGCTCCTTACGGCGCTTCCAGTGACCCGTCAGGCTTTCCCCGGCGCGGCGCTGCATAATCTGCGTGAAGGTCTGGCGCTCGGCGAAACTCAGCGGCTTTTCGGTCTTGGCCTTTTGAGGTGCTAGGGAGGATTTACGCTCTTGCTTGGCAAGCTGTCTGCTCGCGTAGTTCTGGTGCCGGGTGGTGTCTGGGCCGCCGATCAGGTCAGACGTGAATTGCAGAGCCGTATCGCCAACATGAAAGACGGTGTCATAGGCTCGATCTCGCAGCCACGATACGAATCTCCATCCTTCTTCAGCTACGACCATTGCTTAACTTTCCTCTCGCGTCTTCGTGTCCCACGCTTCCCTGAGCTGCGCCCGTTTCGAGATGTGACTGGATTTGTCCAGGAGCGAAGAATTTCTGCGTACCCGAAAAATCACCGGGGCTTTCTCCGCGATCCCTTCTCAGAGGGGAATGAAGTGCAATCTGTCCTCTACCTCTGATCTGATGATCACCGGCGAGTGTCGCATCATGCGCTTGAAGCGAGGGTTCGTGTAGCTGGGGTAGACGTCGAGCATTGCGGTCGGGTGGTTATCACAAATGACAAGTACGCGATTGTCGGGCAGTTCGCGGATTTCAGCCTCGCCTATGAGGTCATGATCAGATTGATGCTCGATATGGGTTTCCCGGAACTCATTGCGGTAGAACTTGCGCTTCTTCCCGGCCTTGCGGGTGAAAAACTGCGCCGTCATCCCTTCAGCAGCTCCAAAACATACATGGGTCGCGATCCCGGACATGATCACGCTCATATTGTCTTTGCCGTATTTCGAGACGAGCTGTTGCTGGCCCTGCATCAAAAGTAGGAAGGATATCTTGTATTTTCGGGTGTTGGTGATGATCGTCTCGAAGCTCGGTAGGTAGCTGTTCCCGAACTCGTCATACACGAAATACACGGGCAAATCTGAGCTGTCTGGAAGCTGACGCATACAGATATGGATGAAGCTCAGGAAGTACATCGAAATGAGCGGGCGATAGATATCCTGATCTTCAGGCGGGGTGATCAGGTAAATGATCGTTTTCTGTTTCCGTAGATCGGAAAGATCAACATCGCTGGTGGCAGTGAGCGCGCATACATGCGGCTCAGAGAAGAGCTTCAAGGCCACAAGCGCGTTTATAATGAAGCTCGTGATCGTCTCTTCAGCTCCTGTGGTGAGGGCTTTCCATTCGTTCTTCAGGAAAACGTCGTCCTCAACGCAAAAGGAGATCCACTCCTCCAGGTCTTTCCCGTCATCCCCGAAATTCTGCAACACGTGGTAGAGATTATGGGGGGTATTGAAGCTGTCAGCTCCAAAGCGGGCGATGCACTTCAGCACAAAGCGAATATAGCGTTCGCCTCCTGAACTCCAAAAAGCGGAATCTGTGTCACCCTTCACTTTTGAGAAAAGATCAGCAAAGCGAATGATATCCGTGTTTTTCTCGAAATTGAGAAAAGGGTTGTAGCGGTTTGAGTTTTCAAGGTCGTTCGGGTTAAACACAATGATCCGGTAGCCGCGCGATTTCATGTAACCGCTGGTGTCGCGGTGCAAGTCACCGCTCATATCATTCACGATCAGAACGCTGTCGGTGTTGGCTTTATCTAAAATGAGTGGGCGGGCGTAAACGGTAGACTTTCCCTTCCCAACGATTCCGTAGACCGCGATATTAGAATAACTGAGCTGCTCGGAAAGTCTCGCGTCTTTCCCGTCAAGCGGGATGCCCGTATTTGAGGGCGAGAGGAATTTGCGCATATCTGAGGCTTTGGCAAATTCTGCGCCTTCCTCACGCGCAAGGCTTCTGCCAAACACAAGGCTCTGAAGTCCTCGGTTTATGTACCTTTTGGTATTTCGTAAGATCAAACCATCTTGTTTAGGAGTTAAAGATTTTGGCCACATTTTTTCTGAGCTTCTTACATGTGAGCATTTCGGTGGCAGTTTTCACGTAAAGCATAAGCTCTGAAAGGGTGGGGAATCAACGCGGCTTGCCTCGACGCTTGAAGAGGCGGAAAAGCTTGTCTCGTTTCCGCTCGTCGCGGGCTTCACGGCGTTCCCGCATTTCCTTCAAGGTCTCGCTCTCCGGCGTTCTGCTGACCTCTCCTGCTTCTGAAGGCTCCTCGCCTTCGTGTGGATCGCAAGATAGGCCTTCCGCGCTCTCAGGGGCATCCTCGTGACTATGAGCGTCGTTCTGCGAGGTGTCTTCCTCAGTTCGCGCTTCAGGTCGCTGTGATCGATCCTGAGCGGTGGTGTCGTCTATAGGGGCCTCTGTAGCAGAAAACGGCTTGGCCTGACTTGGCGGGGTATCCTGCGGCTCGTTTGCTGCCTTCAGGCTCTCAAGTGCCTTCAGGTATTTCCCAAAGGCGGTATCTGCCCCGATGGTCGCAAAGCGGTAGTTCTGCACCTTCCCGTCATCATGTGCGACCTTCACCCCGTGGTGCTTCCCTCGGCGGTAATATTCAAAGCCTGCGACTTTCAGCTTCTCCTCGAACGCTGTGAAGCTCGTGGTGTGGGTCATCGCTCTGAAAATCGTATCCCTGACTTGCTCTTGCCGGTCGAGTTTCCCGGTTCGACGCTTTTGAGCAGCGGCCTTGCGTGACACCGTTTTTTCTTTTTGATCAGCAGTGATTATTTTTCGCTGCTTCAGCTTTGGGTAATTTTTCAGGACGTGGGTTTCAAGATCGCGTTTCACGGCGTCGAACTGAGATTTTGTGAGCCAGTGCCGTTTCACTTCATCTCGCTCGTTCGCGCTGATCATGAGGTGGTAATGCAAATGATCTGTATGATCCTCATGTAAGCATCCGTAGGCCATATTACGCGGGCAACGCTCCGCAATGTATTTCAAAACAATCTCGCGCAAAACCTCCTTTGCGTATTTCAGCTCTACCCCGTCTTCGAGCGTAATCGAGATAATCTCATGGTAGAGGTAATTTCCATTTCTACGAGATTTCAGTGATTTGCTATTTTCAAGAAATGCTTCAGCGATTTTTGCCTGACCTCGCACAAAGTAGTTGTGGTGCAGGTCATAGGCTGAGTCTGATTTCTCACTGTCCATGTACGCGCTGAGCTGGTCAAAGCTCGGCGTCTTGCGGCTCATGGAAACGGATATCATGGCTTAGGTCTTTGATCGCGATTGAGCGAAATTTACAATGAGCTTATCCAGCTCCATAAAACGTTCCAGCACCCCGTTCTCATCAACAACATGTTTCACGCGGTTTGAGTGGTGCGCAATCTGATTCATGTTGTTGGCGATATTGCTGAGAAGGAAACGAAGCTCCTTCAGCTCGTCTGCGATACGCGGGGATTGGAGCTGTTGCATCCGAGCTTGGCGTAAACTTGCTTCACGCAGGATCGCCGACAAGCTCATATCCTGAGCTACAGCAAAGCGCGAAAGCTCGCGATGATCATCCCCGTTCATCGACACAGAAACGACCTTGCGGGAAGCTTTGGTTTTCGCTCGGTAGTCGCGCTGATACTGTTTGGAATTCCTGGGCATCGGTGATCTTTAGGGGGTGTGGAGAGGGGTCGCCCCTTCCTTGGGTTTGAAGGGCAAAGCCCTCACAAGATGAGATAGGAGTGAAGGTGCGAAGCATCCTTACACTACATATCTCAATCTTGCTACCTTTCTGCGAAAGCAACTCTTCACCCGTCCTTCACATTATGAAGAGAGGTCGAGAATAGTCAAAATTTTTGCGTGAAGTTTTGAGGGAGTACGCCTGAAATCTGGAACCGCGCACCGCCTCCGGCGGACAGATTAGCCCCTACGGGGTGGAGCTTTGCGGATCAAAAAGAAAAAACTGGAAAATGTCTGTATACAAACCATGTACGAAAACATGGCAATAGAAAACCTCCCGCGCTTCGCAGAGACTTATTTTAACAGTGAGTGCGCTCGCTATGGAGCAACTTGTCACTCTTCCAGTGAAGATGAAACTGGTTGGGATTTTCTTATTGAAATTGATGATAAGAGCGTTCCACGTCATGAAGCAAAAGAACTTATATCATCATATATTCAAGTTAAATCTGCCATAAAAGGCAAAACAAGATGTAAGGTTAAATTATCCAACGCACTTAATTCATGTAGATCACCAAACCCCTGGTTTATATTTTTTATTTCTGAAGATGGTGACCACCAAGAATTCTACATAAAGCACTTTGACAAAAGCCTTATAGAACGTTCTTTAAAGAGAGTATGGCAATCTTCAATAGAATCAAAACAATTAAATAAAGAATTTCTATATATATCCTTCACCGACGAAGATAAGGTGAAAGATGATATTATCTCATTTATAAAAAACGCTACAAAGGAAGGAATAAGAAATTACAGGGAAAGAAAAAATGAATTATTTGAAACACTAGGCAGAGAAGAACACTATGGTACAGGGACAGTTACCATTAAGGCAGAAAATCTAAATTCATTCTACAAAGAAGTTTTAGGTATTGGAACTGGTATTAGTGGAGTAGATTTCCAATTTTACAACGAGAGGTTTGGGGTAGCGGAAGTAAATCCACATGTAGATTTAAAAAATGGGATATTAAAAATAGATCCCTCTCCTGCTGGTAAATTCAAGATAAGAATTGTAAGGAAATCATCGCAAGAATATATAGAGATGGAAGGATTGTTTTATCTATTAAATACAGGCGAAACTTCAAAAGAAGAAATAATAGTTAGATTTTCTACTGAATTTATGGAAATAATTCATCCCCCAATTGACGACTCTGGAATTAAAATAAATTTTAGCTTCACGGATAAATACCGCCTCTCTGTTTTAGATAGTTTTTGTCGTTTGATGAGCTGGTCAGACGAAAAGGATCTTAATTCAGAAATATGGATTTCTTCATCTATCATTTTTCGGGGAGAGGTTAATATAAATCCTGGATATCTTGGCTATGATTGGAGTAAAATATCAACCGTCGTTCAGTTTTTGGACAATGCTTTCAACACTACGGATAACTACGTTTCGCTAGAGATGGAAAAAATAACTTCTAACTACAATTACATTGAATCTGCTAGAATTCTAGCTAAGGCTGATTTAATAAAATACTATATGGATGATATTATTGGTGAATGGCATAGTGTTAAATATTCAATTTATTTTATTTGCGTAAATATTGGCGATTATGACATAAATCTATTAGTAGAAAGGGATTGTTTGGTTGAGCTGAAAGATGCAACAGATCCTATGGGAGAAAACGCAAAGTTTTGTGCCACGATGTCAAATCCAAGAATATTAGATTTTAGTATAACTGAATCTGATGATCAGGCTTATACTTCGATGAAAGATCGATACAATCGCTATGTAAAGACATATGATCAAGATCATATTTTGGAACTTGAGGATGCTATGAAAATTCTTGAGTGATATTTCACGTATAAATATGTTTTTTTGATTGCAAATCCATACTATATTTCATTAGCATGTTGGCAATTCAACATCAGGCTCTTCGAGTAAGGTATTCAGGAGCATTCGGCCATCTATGATATAGAGAATATATATTGTATCCCCGCGGATCAAATAATAGACGTTATGACGCTTCTTATAAACTAATCGCCGCAAATCAGCGGCTTCGTTATACACTCGTCCAAACTTTGGGTTATCGCGTAATGTCTCTATTAAAAATTTTACGATCTCGTCTTGAAATGTATCTGCATATTCAACGCTATATTCAATATGATAGGCATAAATGCTGAAGAGATCTTCTTCAGCGTTATGAGTGATAATGACTTTCATAGGTGAGTGCTTAACTGATTGAGGCTTTAAACCGGGCTTTCATCGATGCCGCGTATTCCGGCGTCAACTCATTGAAGCGCCCTGCTTCAACGTCCCCTAGTCCCTTCTTGATACCTGCCTCGACGCGGTAGCTCAGAAGTTCTTCAGCATCCTGAATCGACAAGGTCACTGCAACAGGCCGATTTTTCTTCGTGATCATCACCGGCTCACGCTGGGCGGCGTCAAGGTAGCTTCCAAACTGACGCATCGCGTCTGTCGCGGTCATGGTTTTCATGCTCATGGCTCCATATGGTGAGAAAATAAGCTCTATCTACATTATACAGATAATACGTATTTTGCAATCTGAACTCTGTGAAGATTTTGAAATGCCACCTGTTTTTCGTACAATCAGGTGCATCTACCTCCTACTTTTCTCCTCATGCGAGCTGACCAAGCAAAAACGATCCCCGTTGCCTCCTACCTTGAAAGCCAAGGGGTCACACCCCGCAACTCTCGTAAGGGTGGCCGTGAGCTGTGGTATGTCAGCCCAATCCGCACGACGGACACGAACCCTTCCTTCAAGGTCGATACCATCCTGAACTGCTGGTATGACTACGGAGTTGACCAAGGAGGAAACACGCTCGATCTCGCCGTGCAAATGCTACAAGGCGCGACGGTGAGCGAAACTCTCCGGCATCTTGAAGGCACCGGCCTCTACTCGAAGTACCAGGCCCCTGCCCTGCCCCTCTCACGCTCAGGTCAAACACGATCTCCGAAATCATCGACTGAAGGCCGTTCGGAGAATCTGCCCTTCGAGCTACTGACAGCCCAAACACTCAGACACCCTGCCCTGCTTCAATATCTCGACAAGCGCGGGATAGATCGCGACGTGGGAAGCAAATACCTCTCTCAGATCGATTTTAAGCACCCTCATACGGGTTCTAGCTACTTCGCCCTAGGTTTCCCCTCAGGCGACGGCTACGAGGCGCGTAACGCGCTTTTTAAGGGTTTTGTCGGTACGTCGAAGGATATCACGGTTCTCGATCCCCCGAACGCATCCCTGCTGCTCGTTTTCGAAGGCTTCATGGACTTCCTCACCTACTTGACGGTCAAGCAGCTTCAGGAAGCTCCGGCAACGGTCATCGTTCTGAACTCAGGGAACATGAAGGCTCGCGCCCTGCCCTACATTCAGGACGACCGTTTCTCCAAAATCCAGCTTTTCCTCGATAACGACGTGGTAGGCCAGAGCACCGCCGATCTCTTTCTCAGCACTGTCGGAAACGACAGGTTAGAGGATATGCGCTCGATCTACGCAGGATTTTCCGACCTCAACGAATGGCATCGCAGGCGAAAATCGTAGCCTTTTTTTCTTTTTGTTCCGCTTTGTTCTTTGAAAAATCCAGATTTCCAGAAAGGGTCAGCAGGTGATTTTTCTTTATGTCTTTGATTTAAAAGTAGTATCTAAAAGCTATCCACAGAGTTTTTAACAATTTCTGATGATTTTGTGAGGTTAAGAATAGGTTAAAGGGTTAAGAAGAAGGTTAAGAAAAGGGTTGGGTTTTTGAATTTTCCTTTAGATTCAATGAAAAGTAGGGGTGTAGCGTATATCAGAACCCTGTATTTTGGGCCTGTAGCGTATATCAGAACCCTGCATTTTGGGCCTGTAGCGTATATCAGAACCCTAGATGACGCTCACGTCAGTCTGTAGCGTATATCAGAACCCTGCATTTTGGGCCGATTTGAGCTGTAGCGTATATCAGAACCCTGCACTTTGGGCCGATTTGAGCTGTAGCGTATATCAGAACCCTGCATCTTAGTTGCACTAAGCAACTAATTTAAGCCTGAACCATCCTGAAAATCCTGTAGCGTATATCAGAACCCTGCATTTTGGGCCTGTAGCGTATATCAGAACCCTATGTACAAATCGGAGTTTTCCACAATTCATGCAGCTATCGGTTGAGTTTTCATTTTAGCTGCTCGACTTGTTGAGCGAGGTAGGTTCTGCGAGCTTGCTCAAACTCTAAGTTGCTCGCGTAGTCTGCTCTGCGTGGCTCCAAGATAGCTTCACCATCCTGCCCTTCCATCGCTGCTTCTATGCGACGCGAGAGCGTATTTGCCTGTATCTGATCCTCAACAAAGGCCCTACTCGGCCAAATGACAAATTTAGCATCGACCATCCTCTTTCGCTTAGTAGCTGGGTTGATCTCCCATTCCTTCTGAACCGTCACTTTGGAAACAATATCAAGGGACTCTAGGATGCCTTGAACGTATTGCAGATTAGCACGAAGAGTAGTCGTAGGGCTGATCCCTGATTGATTGATAACTGTCGAAAGCAAGATATTATAGGTCTTCGTCGCGTCGGCTTGTGTGAAACGGAGACTGAGAGTTTTTCGAAACCAGCGACCTAGAAAGCTGTCGTCTTGAATGACGGTATCATAACCGATTTGTCGCCAGCTCTTCGCGAGAATGGATTTTGCCACTAGGGAATTCAATTTGATGTACAGGGTAGCGTTCTTTTCCTTGCTACGATCCTGCTTGTCTTTCTCGGTCATATGGCCGAATTCGACAAAAGGAGAGAACCGAAAACTCTCCTCTTTGGTTTCCCCCTTGATCACGTATTTCGTGTCAGAAAGGATTTCGAGAGCTTCCATGATCTGAGAGTAGTTGTAGGAAGGATGCTGTCCGCCGCTGCGCTTCTTCAGTTCCTGCTGAATCTCGTATACCGTTGTGAAGACAACATAATTATCAGAACGTGGTTCATCTACGCCCTCCCCGTCCGTGAAAAATCCCCGGTCAATCGCTAACTTGAAAATCACGAATTCAATGATTTCCTCGCGCACTCCAGGAAAAACAGATTTATAGCCGCTTGAGGTTTTCGCCCTCACCTGTGCTGGGGCAATGCTGAGGTTGTAGCCTTTACCCCGATGAATGTAGAACCGCTCAATCGGGATCGTTGTACCGTCTGCGTTACGCTTGATCACGCCAACGCTTCCGTCAGGACGCACATACTTTGTCTTATCGCCTCCTGCGAGGAAGCGAGGAATGGCCTCATAGAATTCAAAAGCGTTCGTGTAGGGCGCTTCTGTGAGGCGGAAAAGTTCAAGCTGAATCGGTTGTTTGTCCAAGCGTCGGATATCCTTCGGATCGTGTCAGTCTTTTTTGGTCAAAATTACATAGGTTAAAGAGAAGCAAAAATTGATAGCTGTTTGCTATCATGTAGCTATCAATTCTTATCAAGAAGCTTTTCAAGAAGGTCGCCAAACATTAAATTTTCATCGTCTGCTAGCTTGCTAAAGCGCTCTAAAACTTCAGGAGAAACGCGTAGGTTAAGCTGCATTGTCTTATTGGAGCGCCTCCTTCTACGTCTTGGAGCTGCGTCATCCGGTGAATTAGCTCTCCTTGCTGTCGTAGCCTGAGACTCTGTTTGTGGAAGCGCCGCCCCTTTTCGTGGTCGGTGTGCGAGAAGGCTCGCTGAAAGCTGTGCTGGTTTTTTAGCCATGTTTCTTCTTAAGGTTAGAGGATAGGAATTTCCAAAGAGCTGCAATTTCCTCGTGGGCTTGCTTCCCTCCGTCAACTTCGGGTGCTGTTCGTCCATCGGTCATTGCAGTGGCAAAGGATGTTCTCTGAACGATTGGAACACCCGCAACCTTTCCGTTGTTTGCCAATAGCAAGACGGCCTGTTCGCCTATCCTTGTTCGGCTAATCAGCCGGTTCATGACGAACGCGAAAGGCTTGTTGAGTTCCTCGATCAACGCGAGCGTGTCGCCAATCGCTTCAATATCCAAGGGGGAAGGCTGACAAGGCACAAGAATGTAGTCTGCGACCCTTATCCCCTCTTCAATAGTCTTCATGTGAGCTGGTGGCGTATCAATGAAGATGTACGCATACCCTGCGGCCTCAGCTTGTTGAAGAATCGGAGGGAGATTTTGGGCGGTTGCCTCGATGAGTTCGGGGCTGTCCGCTTCTCTCTTGTTCCACCACGCGGTCAGGCTTCCTTGTGGATCAAGGTCGATAATGGCTGTCTTTTTTTTCGTCGTTGCGAATGCAGCAAGAGCAGCACAAAGGGTGGTCTTACCTACCCCTCCCTTGCTCGCTGCTAGTACAATAGTTTTCATTGGAACACTCAGGTTATCAGATAGCTATCTGCTATCAATGCACACCACTATATTGAATAGCTATCAGATAGCAAATCTTTATCATGTAGCTATTAAGTAGCTAGCAAATAGCTATCTACTATCATATAAAATGTAATGAATTCAATAATGCTGTTCTCGCTACGCACCACACATAGGAAGGGGAGGGTAGAGCGTTCTAAATCTCCAACTGCTCCATCACTCCAAGATCAAGAAAACGATCCAACAAGCGATAGACAGTCTGAGTGTGCCAGCGTCCGCCCTTCATCGTTGGAATGTCACGGTGGTTCATCTGCCTCGTGAGAGCGAGGACGGTCTGACGATCTGAGGAGGGGATAGCCGCTACCTGCTCGATGATCAAAAGAGCGTGCTGGTCGGCCTTGAGGCGGTTCTCAGCTCCAAGCACTTTCCCGTTGCGTCCAAGGATCGTACCTCGCGCCTTCGCAGCTCTCAGGCCGTCCTTAGTGCGTTGACTGATCATCTCACGCTCGTGCTCAGCGAACGCGGCCAGCATATGCACCATGAGACGGTTCGCGTTCGGGTTATCGCACGCGATGAATTCCACGCGGCTTTCCATGAGGCCAGATATGAAATGGACGTTCCGGGCGAGCCGGTCGAGCTTCGCGATGATGAGCGTAGCCTTCTTGCGTTTACAGAGGGCAATGGCCTTCAGAAGCTCAGGCCGGTCTTTCTTCTTTCCACTCTCGATCTCGGTGAAATGCTCCAGCACGACGGAAGAGGGGAGGGCGGCAAGGTAGCTGCTCACGGATTCCTGTTGGGCCTCAAGCCCTAGACCGCTCACGCCTTGGCTTGCGGTAGATACTCGGTAATAGGCAACGAAGAGCTGTTCAGGAGGTAGGGCAGGGGGATTCATGGGAAGCTGTATGTTAGGAATCTAAATCGTCAAAAAGCTCTTTTGTGCTGGAATAGCGAGGAGCATGTTTCTGAAACTCAGAGGTTTTCAACTCGTTCATTGCCTCAAGAGTTTCTTCGTTTGGAATCTTGGATTCCTCTTTCATCTCATCACCTTCCATTCATTTCGCCACACCATACCAAGCACCTCGGCCTTTACCATGAGCGAGAAGGTAGCCTCCCTGTACGAGCTTCGAGAGCCACAGCTTCACTGTTGGCCGTGGTGAGCCTGTTAGCTCCAACGCTTCACCAGTCGTGATGCGTCCATGCTGG
>JAULKR010198543.1:0-59175 GCA_032356305.1 Prasiola linearis | reverse complement strand
TATTGGGGACTTTACAATTTCTTCTGAAATGGTTTCTTCTCCCTTCAACACTATGAATTTTGAAGAAGCTCCTTCTAATTGTTGCATAGTGTTATCTAGGTTGACTTCCGCGGAATATAGACGGGCACTAAGAAAATTCAATTGTCGTTGGAGCTCATCTTTTCTAAGAGAATTAAATTGAAGTTTAAGTGAATTTGACTTGTCATTCAATTTATACACGCTAGCCTGCAATTGTATATTACGAAGTCTTAACGAATCAGCGATTTTGGAAGCAAGTTTATATGCATATTCCCTTTCAACCCTTGCGGCAAATTGATATGATCTATTTAATTCTTTATAAATCGAGGTACTTAGATCTTTGCTTAGTATTGGCGACCCTGTTACGCAAATTATGGTTGCGATGCCACTTTCATCATCTAAGCTTAACTTACATGCTCCCTTTTGGCTTTTATTTCCAATCAGTTTTCGATAAGCGAATTGTATTGAATCAATCTTGTTCACTTTTGACATAAAATCATCGCTGCATATAATCTTATCTTCTAACACTTTATCAATTCTATATTCTCCCGATACCACTGTATCTAATAAAATCGTTTTAATGTTTTTATATGATTTACCCATCTCAATTATCAAGCTATAGTTCGAATGACTATTACTTGATTTAAAAACATTAAATTGGCTTAGAACTGAGCTTTCGCTATTAGTAATGCCAGTAAAAGGATTTAATGTATACTTTGTGATAAACTCATATTGAGAAGGTTCGTTGCTTATGCTTACGTACCCATAAATTATGCCCCCAACAAAACTTATAATTACAATCAGTATTCCTGTACTTAGACTTATTACTTTTCTATATTCTAATGCTTTCATATCATAATATTACTAAGAATGCAATGACTGCCACAAGACTATGTATTCCGTACAAGCAGGCTTTCAAGAACTTGCTTTTGTTGCTTAGTAATTGTTGAATTGCCAGCCTTATTAAGGTTGAAGTTGAAATGGATTTATTGATTCATTTTCAACCCGCAAGATTATGGTTTCCATACTGCTTTGTTATTCTTTTTATTGGTTGGCAGATTATCCAACAATAAGTTTATTTCACCCGTATATAAGTAAAACTCTATGTATTATTACTATATCACATCGTATATCACTCTGTTAAAAAGTTTATATCGATCATTAAGCTCTCAGTCAATGAATTGAATTTCGGCTAAATTCCTGGCCCTTCACACACCAGTGTATACATATATTTGGGTTTCGTGAATTTATTGTACCCAACCTTATAACATTGTTTTGGAGTCTTCTTACGCATTGCTATATTTTCGCTTAGCTCCAGTGCGACATAATATAATTTTACCCTGGATGATTTGAATTTGAGCTGGCAAAGATTGGCTCATCTTTGAGTCAAACTTTATGGTAAATGTTATTGCCTACAAAATCTTTCTCTTATTTGAGATACTCCTGCCCTTTGTGCGGCAATCGCTTCTTTTTTGCTTTCAATAGATAATCTTTATTGTCCTATCTACTAACTAATAATACCAACGTCACCAACGTCGTAATACCAGCCAAGCTAGCCTGTGCTATCTCACCCCAACTACTTCTTTCTCTCTCCGGCTTAGGTCTTTTAACAGGCTTCAGTCCAGCTCTTACCAATCCCCCCCTTTCAACTTCAGGATAGCGTCTGCCAACCCACAGATTCTTTGTCTCCTTAACCTGCCCACTAGCCATCTCAACAGTCGTCCAACGCTTACGGGCTTTCTTGCTATCAAAACCTCCAGCATACCGATTAATGTACCATGCTGCATCATGGGTGCCTTGATAAGCAACCTCTAGTATTCCATCACGCGTCAGAGAATCCACACCAAATTTATTCGCAAGAGTACCTCGCGTATCAATTCGAACTAGCTCCTGAGGCTTTGGAATGACCAGACGATCATTACCTTTTAATGTGATGTTAGCTGGACCTTTTGGATTGGCTAAGACCTTGTCTAATCCTAGAATGACGTATCCAATCTTATTGCCAGGTCTGTATAGCCCAGCGCCCGCTGCAAAAGCTTCTTCTGTCAATCCTCCAGCTCTAGCGATGTAGTCACTGACTTGGTTCTGACCGCGTTTTCTCGCGTATACCCCTGGATATCTGACCTCACCTTCAACGGTGATGGTCTCTATGTCTTCGAAGTTTGCAGATGCCCGCACGATAACCTCGTCGAATGGCTTTAATTCAAAAGCTCCTGCAAAATTTCCATCTGCATTTAGGCTCACTGTTTCTTCTAGCGTCCGCGTTTCAAAGCCCTCCATTCCCAAGCGATAGATCTCAACTCTATCAAGTGCAGCGTCATAGCGGACACCGCCAGCCAAGTAGATTAAATCGTTAAGCGTCAAGCTTTCATCAAACCGATAACTGCCTGGATTACGCACTGCCCCGCTGATCTTTACCTCAGGTGAATCATTATATCGTTCCTGCGTGTACAGTACCACGCGATCAAAAGCTTGTAATTGATACATTGGTGCATGAGCCAAGCTGATTCGGCTGTATTCGCGTTTTTCCTTGTTATTAAGAGGAGTACGAATGATAACTGCCTCCTCAACGACATTGCTCTCCAGACCTCCCGCAAGCAAAATCGCTTCTTCTAATGTCAGACCGCCTTCCTGTGGATAGGGTAGGGTGCTGCTGCCATCTCGTACCGCACCTTCAATGGTAAAGGTGGCATTGTCGATAAAGCGATTGGAGGCCAGAATCGTAAGGACATCTGCCCGTTTTAGCGAAAGCCCCATCCCTTCAGGCCTACTTAGATCTAAGCGAATCAAGCGCGAAGTGCCGTCGTCGTTTTGTCGACGTAAAAAAGCCAGATCTTGTCTGGCTGTAGGTCTCACTTGAGCTCGTTCGAGTACTTCCCGAACCTGCATGTTTTGGCGAAAGCCGAACCGACCTGGAATAAGGACTGCACCCTCTACAGAAACGTAGTTTTCAATCGGAGTTTCGACCAGTGGCACCTCAACCACATCACCATCCAGCAACTGAAAATTCGCAAATTGATTGGGATTAACATCCAACACACTCACGATACCATCTGTATACCGAACCACCCGCGTTGCGCTTGCCGCTGCTCGGGGACGTAAACCGCCAGCAAAATCGATAAGCGCACTTAGAGGTTCATCACTGAGCAGCTCATACATCATTGGCCGACGGACAGCGCCATCCATTTGAATCAGCTCAGCAGCCAGAGGCACATTGATGATATCGTTGTCGCGCAAGCCAAGAATTGAGGTCTGCCCTGGTCGCTGCAAAAAGTCATACACATCGAGGCGTTCTCGCTTCCCATCGCGCACCAATTCGATGTTGCGCACAGATCCGCGATCGGTGACTCCGCCTGCGGCTACAAGGGCATTCAAAGCACCATTCAAGGCGCTTAGGGTATACGTACCGCTGCGTTCAACTTCACCGTACACGCTTACGCTAATGGTACGCGCAGCATCCACGCTCATGGTAAACTGTCCTTCGCTAAAGACGTAATAGTTGTTGAGTCGAGAGCGCACCAGTCGCTTTGCTTCAGCTAACGAACGTCCTTTCAGATAAATACGCGGAATACCATCGGGCTTAATAAACCCATCCTCTGAGATGGTCAACACTAGGTCCGTCTGACTCGCTCCAAAAATGCTAATGGCTAATTCGTCTCCGCTATCCAAAATATAGCTGTTAGGAGCGCGCGCCTGTTCGCTTCCCCGAAAGACTTCTAGGGTTTTATTTTTAAAAATCTCATGTCCGTAGATACGCGTCCCTGTATCATCATTTACGGCTTCTTCTTCAATTTCCGCCTCGGCAGCAGCTTCCTGTACACTTGCGCCATCCTCCACACCTTCACGAATCCGTTCTGCCTTTTGCAGGCCTTCCTGCACCGCTTCCTTCTCAGCTTCACCCAGCTGCTTGCTTTCCTTACCAGCTGCTTGTTCTGCCTTTATCTCCGCTACCGTAGCCTCTATCGCAGGTCGAGCCGCCAGCAATTGCTCCGTGCTCATGTTCTCGACATCAATCCCCTTGGCCTGCAGGCGAGCTGTCAATTCCGCCTCATCCACCCCTTGCGAAGACAAAGCCCTCCGCGCCTGTGCTTGCGCTGCCGCGTCAGGTACACGGCCGTACTGTCCATACACCACAGGTGTAGCGATGAGCACGATGAAGAAGAAAAGGAACGTTTGGATGTGTGTTTTCAAATGGCTTGTTGTGGTATGTATTGCATGACGTAGAGTAGACCCCCTGACGCGGGAGCACTGGTAGCCTAGCGGCGGCTTAGTTAGTCTTGCTCGTTTTCCGCTCCTAGCGGGCGGTTAATGTAATTGTGTGACGTGAACTAGACCCCCCAACCTTACATCAAACAAGATAACTCCCTGCTTACGCGGGTCCCTCTTATTATCGTCACCGACGGGGGAGCACCGGTAGCCTAGCGGCGGCTTAGTTTTTTTTGCTCGTTTTACGCGCCTCGCGGGACGTCAGTGTGATTGGGGCCCAGTTCACGTCCCAAACAATCCTGCGTGTCTACCAAGTAACGCCCGCAGGGCTAAATAACGCCCGAAGGGCCAATCCCCGCCCGCAGGGCCAACCCCCGCCCGTAGGGCCTCAAACTAGAGCTTCCAATACCGCTCTCCCAACTCCCCCTTCCCCCATCCAAACATGCCCTTCAAATCGAAGATCAGTCCATCAGGAGTGAGAAGTTGAGTCACTTCGGCTTGAGGCATATTGAGGTAATCACGGTGCTGCACGGCGGCGATGAGCACATCGTACGGGCCATCGGCTTGCGCCAACTCCAGACCGTAGTCCGCCTGTAAGTGATCGGCGTTCGCGTGTGGATCGATCAGATCAACATCAGCTCGATACTCGCGAAGTTCTTTGATTAGGTCGACCACTTTTGAGTTGCGGGTGTCGCTAACGTCCTCTTTAAAGGTGACGCCCATAACCAGAATACGGACATTACTGGGGGCCTTGCCGATACGGCTGAGGGCGATAATGATCTTCTTGGCTACCCAAGCTGGCATACGATCGTTGACGCGACGGCCAGCGGCGATCACTTCCGGTTCGATGTCAACTTCTCTCGCTTTATGCAAGAGATAGTATGGATCAACGCCAATGCAATGTCCGCCGACAAGTCCAGGACGAAGGTTAATGAAATTCCACTTCGTGCCGGCTGCTTTTAAGACGGCTTCTGTGTCAATGCCGAGGCGATCAAAGACGATGGCGAGCTCATTCATCAGGGAGATGTTGAGGTCGCGTTGCGTATTCTCAATCACCTTAGCAGCCTCAGCAACTTTTACGCCTTCGGCTCGGTAGACCCCAGCCGTAATCACCTGCTCATAGACTTGCGCAATCTGTTCGCTCGACTCTTCGTCGCAACCGCTCACAATCTTCAGAATGGTGGCAACGGTATGTTCTTTATCACCTGGATTGATGCGTTCGGGTGAATAGCCAAACTTGAAGTCTTTAACCCGGGTGAGTCCAGTATGCTTTTCGAGTATCGGCAGGCAGACCTCTTCGGTGCAACCTGGATAGACGGTGCTTTCGTAGACGACGTAATCGCCAGAGGCAAGGGTTTTGGCTACCGTCTCGCTTGACTTCTCAAGTGGCACAAGATTGGGCACCTTTCCTTCCGTGATATCTGTGGGTACTGCAACAACATAAAAGCCGACATCCGCCAAGTCCATGGGATTGGTCGTGTAGCGGATGTCTTTATTGGCAAATGCAGTGGAGGCTAGCTCTCCACTCGGGTCTTCACCGCGCTGCATCATCGCAACGCGTTCGGCATTAATATCGAAGCCCACCACTCGAAAATGCTTAGCAAATTCAAGCGCCAGCGGGAGGCCAACGTAGCCTAGACCGATTACGCCAATGGCTTTTTGTTTGTTGAGTAGAGCTGTATACATATAACTAAGAGTCCGTTACGGCTTCGCCGATGATGAGTCGCTGAGCGACCCTCTTCCGGATAGACAGCCCACGTAAATTGTGAATTGCACGGCGGCAATGATAGCAGATTTATACTCGAACTTCGGTCAGAAAAAGCCCACATAACGGATAAAATAATTACTCAATCACAGATTATTATATTTGTAGTATTACTCTTACTAGTTCATTGTTGCTTAACCATTTCATGTCGCACTAATAGTTGCGGCATACGAATGGCATTCGTTACCATTAAGGTAAGCGTCTTAAAGCGAGTAAAGTATGTACTCGTTTTGGCGAAAGCCGAATTCTTGAATCCTTGGGTAGCCTACTTATCGATGGCTAGAAATTGGGGATCGATGTACATGGAAAAGCCGACGCCGAGGGTGCTGAGTTGCACTTCGAGACGCTTGTTATCCGTGCCTTCTTGCACAATGCCCTGGGTGCCTGCAAGCGCGCCACCCGTAACTACTACCTTGGTGCCGACGGATATACCAGATGTCATTTCGAGACGAAGGTCGGACGTTGCATCTTCGTTAAGAACGGTCTTTAAAAACTTAATTTCATCGTCGGTCACGCGACCTACTTCGCCTTTGAATTTTACGATCTCATACACGTCGGCATCGGCCAATACCATGGGGTACTGTTTTGCCGTAAGGCGCACAAAAATGTAGGTACTCAGGAGTGGGATACTCAAGACCTTACGCTTGCTTTTGTATTGACGAGTGACGGTGCGCAGCGGCACGTAATTCTCGATGGCGCGAGCTAGAAGGCGGGCGCTTACTTGCTTTTCGCGTTTGTAACCTGTTCTAAAAGCGAACCAAGCTGGGGCTTCGTGAGCCATTGGGAGTTGGGCGCTGATAGATCTTATGCTCATGCGAATTAGGCACTTTTATCCCACAGCAATAAGGGTGGGGGTGTAAACGCCTCCAGGGCGCCGGCGGCAATTTCGGAGGCGCTATATAACACGTATCTCACCTTTCTGTGAGCTAAATTTTCTACTCGCTCTATTAATTCTACGAGATGTACTTTGTCGATATCACCGACAAGGAGTAGGTCTATTACACCGGTATCCTTACTTCTATTGAAGCTGCCGCCCAGGTACATGCGCTGTAGGTCGGGTAGTTCAGCTACGAGTATATCGACCACTTTATCGAGTCCAAAATGCTTGCGGACGATTTGGTGAATCTGTTCGTAGAGGGGATGGTGGACGTTGGCTTTGAACATCCTTTTATTGCCGGCGGAGAAGGTAACGAGCAGTCCTGCCTCGGTGAGTCGATTGAGTTCAACGCGCACCCCGTTGCTGCTTTCGCCAAATTCGGTGGCAAGTCCACGGAGATAGCCAACGGTGGTATTGTCCAAGAAAAACTTGAGCAATAATTTGATGCGGGTCTTGCTGCTTATTAGGGACTCAATCATAACACGTGGATATAACAGCGGACACATGCGGCGAGTGATTACCCCGGCTAGCGTACGTATGTTGTGTGTTAGGGAATGCTATACATTGAGTAAATGTTTTGTTACAAGTAGCACGTGACATTTTTGTGACGGAGCCATCTTCGGGCTCAGCGATTAAAGGCAGGCCGCGCGAAGTCTCCTAAGCTAAGTTTTCTACCATGCCGCTCACATAATATAAAATAGCATGTTAGATCAACTCCTCTTCTCCGTCAAAACACAAGCCATGTCACAGCTCACCGGAGCGGTAGGCATGACCTCAGATCAAGCCGAAGCTGCCGTGCCTTTAGCGGGCGAGTCGGTAAAAGAAGGCTTAATGGGCGCGCTCACGTCAGGGAATATCTCTGGTGTCACAGGTCTGCTTTCCTCAGCGATGGGAAGCGGCGCTTCAAGTGGCCTGATGACCAATCCTTTAGCAGCTGGTATGATGGGTGGACTTGCGTCAAAACTCACGTCAAAATTGGGCCTCGGCGATGGTATAGCGAAAACCGCTGCGATGACCATTATCCCCATGATCCTGAGCAAAATTGGCGGCGCATCTCAAGAGGAGGGGGATGCAAACGACCTGAATATGTCGAGCATCATAAGCGTGCTTGGTGGCGGTGGAGGAGGCCTCATGGATAAGGCAAAAGGTATGTTGGGCGGATTGATGGGGTAGGGGGATGGGCCCTTCGGGCGTGCTTTTGCCCTTCGGGCGTTATTGGCCCTTTGGGCGTCCGTTGGCCCTGCGGGCGTTGGCTGGCCCTTCGGGCGTTAGTGGCCCTTTAGGCGTTGGGCTTCTACTAGTTGCCTGAGTATTTGTTCTACGCCTTTGTCTGCGTTGCTGGCTGTCTGGTAGTTTGCCACTGCTTTCACGTCGGGATGTGCATTGGCCATGGCATATGAAAAGTGCGCCAGTCGCAGCATTTCTATGTCGTTGTGATAGTCGCCGAAAGCCATGGTCTGGGCGGGCGTGACGCCTAGTTGCTCTTGTAACTTCTTTACCGCTGTGCCTTTGTGGGCCGAGGGTTGCGATACGTCTACCCAATATTGGCCAGATACTTTCACTTTTAGATCAGGCTCTAGACTTCGAAGACTAGGGTAGATGTGTGCTTCTGAACTTATAGGGTGGTAGAGGGCAATTTTCACGGCCCCAGCCATGTGATTATCGAAGCTGCTTACCATTTGACAGGATTCATAAAACTCCTGCATGAAGCCCACGAACTTGACATTGTTATCTAGGGCGTAAGCTGTGTTGGGGGTGCAGATTACGGCATGCACATCATCTAGGCCGGCGACTTTCGTCAAAACCTGTTGTACGCGAGTCTTGGGCAGTTCAATGTGAGTGAGCACTTCACCCTGGGATTTAGCGTAAGCTCCATTCTCTGCTAAAATCGCAATGTCATCCACAATGGGTACGAGCTTGCAAGTGATAGAATCATACTGTCTGCCACTCGCAGCAGCAAAGTGAATACCCAAGTTTTTCAGCTCAGCGAAAAGCTCAAAAAATTCCTCACTCACTTCGTGTTGAGGATTAAGCAAGGAGCCATCCATGTCGGTGATGACAAGTCTAACGTCGGAGAAATCAGGCATATTAGAGGACGAAATTGAAGTCGCTAGATACGAGTTAGAGCTTATGAGTACCAGTGCAACTAGGCTATTATGTATCGAGAACCTAAATGTGATGGCATTTTATTCGATTGAGTGTCGATAGATTAAATGCTTGCTGTGATATAAAAATTTTGCAATTAGATAAAGTGTATAAACCATTGTTTATACGTTAATAAAATCGATAGCAAATACCTCAGGCTAAGTCTTGTTATTAACATTTTTTACTATAAGGTTTCGCAGCAAAGTCTGTCTTTTGAAAAGGTCTCTACAGAGTGGTTCCACTCGTGCAAATCGTCAGCGACCCTGTATTCATTGAGCTCGTAGACTAGCTTATTAGTTCACCCACAGCCGCCCAAGATTGGCGAGGTGATTTGTCAAGATATGAGAACCATACAAACATCTAATATCATCCTAACGATAACCAACTCAGTTTTCGAGTTATAATACTACATTTGCGGTCTCAATAAAACAGCTCTCAGACATGGATTATAGAATTCTGCTAATTGCAATGCTCGCAGCACTAGCGTTTACGAGCTGCGGGGGTGATGACGATGACCCAGTGCTAACACCCACCCAGCTACTCACCTCCGGTATATGGACGTATGCTGGCGAACAAGAGGAAGACGGCTCTTTCATTGCTGTAGCAGCGGACGACTGCGATTTTGATGACACAGTCGAGTTTAAAACAGACGGCGTATTTATCTTGGATTACAACGATGATACACTCTGCAATGGGGTAGTCGACGAAATTCCTGAGAGCGGCACATGGTCTGCTGCCGATGATAGGCTAACAGTTAATTTTGATGATGATGATACTGAGGTCAACAGATTTACTGTCACGGCCACCGAATTAAAGGTGTTCGACGACGAAGAATCAGGATCTCAAGGAGCAGTCATCTACAGAAGATAACCTACACACAAAACACACTTTCACTCAATACTTTTCAAATGAATTTCAAAACATTACTTCTTCTTGCTGTTGCAGGACTGACATTCGCTAGTTGTGGCGATGATGACGATGAGCCAGCAACACCAACAGAGCTACTTACTGCTGGGACGTGGACTAGTTCAGGCTCAATAGGTGACGATGGCGTGTTCGTTGCGCTTACGGCTGATGATTGCGACATCGATGACACCGTGCTTTTCCGCACAGATAATACTACAGTGTTCGATTACAATGACGACACAAGCTGTGGCGGCGTAGCTGACGAGCCAACTGAAACTGGAACATGGGCTATCGCCAATAACAAGCTTACAGTTGGACTGGACGGTATCGCGCTTACGGCGGATTTTACTGTGACAAGCAATCGTCTTGAAATCAAGTTCGATGCCTTTGACGAAACAGAAGTTTACACCCGATAAACTTAACGCTTATCGCAATCGCGATTAAGAATAGCAGCAACATGCAACACCTTTGTTGCGCTAGTTAGGTAAGAAAAAGCCTCTCACGACACCAGTTGTGAGAGGCTTTTATTGTTTAACATCTAGCTAAAGTACTAAGCTACAGGTACGCCTTTCGGCAAAACCCCATACAACTCTCCACCTTTGGCAAATAGCTTATCCACCTTAGCGACTACCGCCGCATCCTGCACCAGCCCCGGCGCGTGGTGCGGCTTCACCCTTGCATCCAGAATTAGCGGACCTGCGCATCCCCAATGTTTGTTGTGTTGAGATTGCGCAACCCCGTGAATATCTGCGCTGGGATTCACCCGTGTAAAAGCTACCCACATAAAATTATTGAGCGTTGCTGCTGTGAAGCTCGCATCATCAACGATCACCAGTAGCGGAAATTTATCGACCAATGCAACGTCAATATCAGACAGTTTAGCTAGGAGCTGATCCCGCGATTCCGGTCCTGTATAAGCTTCCATTTCTATCGCTAGCACTCCTGGCAATGGAATCGTAACGTGTTTTGCCGCAAGGCTACTAATAGCACTTTCAGGAATGTTGCTTGTACCTAAGTCTCTGCGCTTCGGACCTCTTGCCGCCCAAACTACCTTGCTGCCGCTGTTCCAATCTCCGCCCGAATAGTCAAGCGTATCGATAGTCCAATTAGTATAAAAGTGCAGGTCGCGCATCCAATCGATGCGCTCTAAGACATGCTGAATGAAAGCAGCTTCGTCGTGACAATTCACACTTTTATCTCTACCGCCATCTGCGATCATTAGGAACTTAGCGAGACTCGTTTGCCCGCTGCCTAGCAGACGATTTGCCTGAGCGAGTAGCTCTTCCGGTGGACGGCTATTATCGCGTTCATCCGGTCTGAAAGGCATATAGCGTTCGCTACCTACAGCAAGCAGTAGCGGGTGCACCCCAGCCGCATCCACTGCATTTACCTGAGTTACTCCTGGAAACTCGGTCGGCGTTAAATCCTTGACGATTCTTGAGATAAGGTATCCAAAACTCGAATCCTCCATTGGCGGTCGACCTACCACACTGAAGTGCCAAATCGGATCTTTTCGGTGATACACAGCATCTACTTCCATCACAGGAAAATCGTGCTCCAAAGAATAGTAACCGAGGTGATCACCAAACGGGCCTTCTGGCATAAGGCGATCTTTCCTTACGGTCCCAGCGATCACAAAATCGGCCTCAGCGGGCAAGAAATGTCCTAGATTGCTCCACGTATAGCCAACGCTATGTCCGGCCAGCATACCTGCAAAAGTTAGCTCGCTTAGGCCTTCGGGAAGTGGCATAATTGCGGCGACCGCATAACTCGGACTGCCACCTACGGCTACACTGCAACGAAATGGCTCGTCACTCTGCAGGTATTGCTGGTGGTGCACGCCGATGCCACGGTGCAGTTGGTAGTGCAGGCCAATCTCCTCATCGGGCACATAATCATTGCCGCTCAACTGTACCCGGTACATGCCAATGTTAGTATCCATCGCCGATCGCGAGCCTGGCGGGGTAGTGATTACTTGCGGCATGGTCACGAAAGCGCCGCCATCCATCGGCCAACTCTTTATCTGCGGGAGATGACTTACTGTCGTCTTCCCGTGCAAAATCGGAGCACCAAACAAAGCTTTCTTAGGCAAACTCGTGTATGCCGTCAAAGGCGCTTTTGCGTATCGTAGTGGCGCTTTCGCAAAACGAGCAGGATCAATTTTAAGCTCCACGATGCGTTGAACGCGATCTAGCGTGTGGCGAAACAGCCAGGCTGTGCGATCAAAAGTGCCGTAGAGATTACTGAGTGCCCTGAAGGGTGAGCCGATAACATTTTCGTATAAAATAGCGGGTCCTTTCGCTTCGAAAATGCGTCGGTGAACTTCCGCGATTTCTAAATCCGGATCAAGTGGCGTCTTGATGCGCAACAGCTGCTTGTGTTGCTCCAGGTCATCAACGGCGGCCTGCATGTTTGGATAGCTCATATCCGCCAAACAAGTAGTGGGAGAGGAGGTTTTGGAAGTTGAAGGGGTAGGCTAATTGAATTTAGTTTGAGCTTGCCTTCAATTCTTCTAACAGCTGTTGCAAGCTGATAACAATGGCACCCGAAGTAATTGTGTAGCGAGTAGCATTTGGAGTTACGATGTAAGTTATGTCTGGTTTTACATCCTCGACTGCGGTATAAAAGCCTTTGCTCACAGCAGGCGCGTTGGAAAATTTGCACTCAAATGCGATCCTATGGCTACGGTAGTCCAACACTAAGTCTAACTCTGAACCCTTAGCAGTCCGATAGAAATAAGGATCTGCCTTATCAGCCACCACTTTGCAAATTTCTTCTATCACATACCCTTCCCAGCTCGCACCAAGTGTAACATGACCAAGCAATCGTTCATAGCTATCAATGTTGAGCAAGTGATGTAATAGGCCAGTATCTCTTAAGAAAATGCGCGGACTCTTTACGAGCCGCTTGCTTGCATTAGGCAACCACGGACGGAGCTGCCGAATAAGAAAACTCTGCTCTAGCAGACTAACGTACCGCCGTACGGTATCATTGGTTATGGCTAGACTTCGTGCTAATGTGCTTGCATTGTACAGAGACCCGTGGCTATGTGCTAGCATAGAAACAAGTCGTCGAAATTGATCCTCATTTACAGCCTGACCGAGTTCTGATAGGTCACGGGTGACATAGGTCTGAATAAAGTTTTGATACCAGCGGGACCGCACACCTATGGGTAATTGAAGCAGTGGTTCCGGATAGCCACCGTACACAAGGTGATCTTTGAGCGTAGCTTTAGTTTGTTGTAATTCCAAAAGGCTCAGCGTAGAAAGTTCGTTGTACACAATCCTACCAGCTAATGATTCGCTCGCACCTTTTATAACAGACGGTGAGGCCGAGCCTAATAGTAAAAAGCGACCAGGTTTTCGATTCTCGTCTATTAATGGGCGCAAGTGGCCAAATAGCTGAGGGATCAATTGAATCTCATCGATGACCACGAGTTTATCCGCCAACTCGGGTAGTAAGCTAAAAGCATTTTCGAGCTTGCGCACATCCGCGGGTCGTTGTGCATCAAACCAGACAGCAGCCAGATTATCTGTGACCTCTTTGGCGAGAGTAGTCTTTCCAACCTGTCTGGGTCCGAGGATACCTACCACAGGAAAATACTTTAAATCCTCCAGCAATCGCGCTTTCAGCAATCTTCCAACATACTCCATTGGTGCAAATTACGATTTCAAATCGTAATTTGCACCAAACCAGTGGGTGCGGGCCTTACAACCCCTTTAAGCATCGGAATGACTCTTTTGAAGCGACATGCTGCTATTGCGACCAGCCGTATGAATGTAATTAATCACTCTTCTGGCGGTCCTTCGCCGAATGTCGCGCTCTACCTCAGAGCTGCGCTGTTGTAGTGTATATCTAAATTTGAATTCTGCGTAATCCTTGTGCAGCTCCACCACCCGCAGCGAGTAGCTGCCTGGAATAACTTCATCCTCGAACTCAGACACTGCTGATATTAAATCACGCTCGAAATCGTCGACGCTATCAATTGCAGTTAGCGCCACCTCAAATTCAATGCTTACCCGGCGCTGCATCCGCTTCGTGTAATTCACAAGTTCACCACCAAATATGGTGGAATTGGGTACGTGAATTAAGTCATCGTCTTCGCTTAACAGGACGGTTTTGGTGAGCGTAAGCGTCGTCACTTTGCCTTTGGTGTCTCCTACACCGATGTAGTCGCCAACCGCTACCTGTCCTGAGAAGCTCATCACAAGTCCAGCAATAATCTCTACGATAAAATCACGCGTAATAATCGCAATCGCAGCAGCAATGATCGAGAGCGTAGTAAACAAGGTCTGAAAATCGATGCCATATAGACTGATAATTCCGCCCAGAATAAAAAAGGCGTTGACGATGTAATACACATTGGTCAGACCTAGCAACGTGGAGTCATCCTGGCCTCGCATCATGTGCTTACGCCTGCGGTAGCCAACCTTGAATATGGAAAGGCCTACGTTTAAGGCTAGCAGAATCGCAAAAAATCGCAGCACAGGCCTGAACTCTGCCATCGAGAGGGTATACACCTCGTCCATTCTTGGCAGTAGCTCAGTGCTCAGGATAAGCAAAATCAAGGCTAGCACCTTGGCCACGATTTGCCAGCGGATTTTATAACGGGTAAGGGTCAAAGGGTATAAATTTATTGAGCTATGCTAATAGCACAGCTGCACTGAAAATTGTACTCAGGGATTGGTATTTATAAGCAGAAACTGATGCTCGAAAATTACCGCGCGCCAAAAATAGCGCTACCAATTCTCACTGCCGTACTTCCGTGTTTTAGCGCAAGCTGAAAGTCGCCACTCATGCCAATGCTGAGGGTATTCCACTCCGGCCGCCTATCGTAGTAGGTCTTACCAATATGATCAAAAAGCTCCCGAAGCTGCGTGAATTCTCGTGCTAGCTGAGCTTCGTCGCGGGTGTTGCTAGCCATGCCCATGATGCCGCTAATCCTTACCCAAGCCAGCCGATGTATATCTTGCTGCTCAAGTAACGCGAGCAACTCCTCAGGATTGAATCCACTCTTAGTGTTCTCCTGCGCAACGTGTACTTGTAGCAACACGTCAACGATGCGGCCCACCTGCTGCGCGCGCTTGTTAATCTCAACCAGCAAGCGCATTGAGTCTCCACCATGAATCAAGTGCACAAACGGCACGATGTCACGCACCTTATTCCGCTGCAAACTTCCAATAAAATGCCAGTGGATATCCTGGGGTAGTTCACCTTGCTTTTCTACGAGCTCTTGCACGTAATTCTCACCAAAGTCTCGCTGACCCAACTCATAGAGCGCCAGTACATCAGCTGCGGGCTTGCGCTTAGATACTGCAATCAATTGAGCGTTCGCTAGCTCAGTCTGTTGACGGATAGCTTCAAATTGGGCGATATCTGGCATGGCAAAGGCGTATTAGCTTGCAAGGTACAGCGTCAAAAGAGCCCGCCTAGTTCTCCTTGTACGCGCTCAATGACATAACCTAAGTCTTGCGGGTTATTCACGAAGTCCAGATCATTTGCATCAATGATCAGTTTGGGACCAGCAGAGTAAGCTTGAATCCACTCATCGTAGCGCCCATTAAGTCGCTTCAGATAATCTATCGAAATCGATCCTTCGTATTCCCGGCCGCGCTTCTCAATGTGATTGACTAGGGTAGGTATGCCTGCTCGTAGGTAAATGAGTAAGTCGGGCGGCTGCACTTGCGACTGCATAGCCTCAAAAAGCTCGAAGTAATTTTTAAAATCGCGTTCGCTCATCAGACCCATCTGGTGCAGATTGGGCGCAAATATTTGAGCATCCTCATATATCGTCCGATCCTGAATAACAGTCTGCGAACCCGCCAAAATATCAAGTATGCCTTTGTATCGCTTATGCAAAAAGTACACCTGCAGATTGAAAGACCAGCGATTCATGTCATTATAAAAGTCATTGAGATATGGATTATCCTCTGTGCTTTCGTAATGAACATCCCAATTAAAATGCTTACCGAGTCTTTCGCAAAGTGTAGTCTTTCCAGCACCAATGTTACCGCTCACGGCGACATACTTAGGGTGCACGTTAGGGGCGGGGGATAGGTCGGCCATAATAGATTTTGTGCGGATAGAATATGAGGTCTTCGCCTAGTTGAGTACGCCGTGTTGCTTGCCTATTTTCACAAAAGCGGCCACAGCGCGATCAATGTGTTCGCGGCTATGCCCAGCACTAATTTGCACTCTGATACGAGCTTTGTCTTTTGGCACAACGGGGTAGAAAAATCCAACCACATAGATGCCTTCCTTGAGCAAATCTGCGCTCATGTTCTGGCTCAACTTCGCATCATACAGCATCACTGGCACAATCGGGTGAGTGCCAGGCAAAATGTCAAAGCCTGCCGCGGTCATCTGTTCGCGGAAATAGCGCGTGTTATCCTCCAGCTTGTCACGCAGCGCTGTGCTTTGCTCCAACTTGTCGAGTACAGCGATGCTCGCGCCTACAATAGCTGGAGCTACGGTATTGCTAAATAGATACGGTCTCGACTTTTGACGCAAAATCGCCACTACCTCTTTACTAGCTGCAGTGAATCCTCCACTTGCTCCACCTAGAGCCTTACCAAAGGTGCCAGTGATAATATCAATTTTTCCCAAGACACCGCAGTGCTCTGCGGTACCTCGGCCTGTCTTGCCAATAAATCCGCTAGAATGGCAATCATCTACCATCACCATGGCATCGTACTTCTCGGCGAGCGCGACTACTTTTTCAAGTTGCGCGATGTAGCCATCCATAGAAAACACGCCGTCAGTAGCAATCAGTCTGCGTCGGGCGCCTTTAGCTTCAATCAATTTGGCCTCTAAGTCGGCCATATCGTTGTTGGCATATCGATAGCGCGCAGCCTTACAAAGCCTAATGCCATCAATGATGCTTGCATGATTTAAGCTGTCGCTGATAATAGCATCTTCTTTGCCGAGTAATGGCTCAAACAACCCTCCGTTTGCATCAAACGCAGCGGCATATAAAATTGCATCCTCGCAGCCTACAAACTTTGCGATCCGTCCCTCGAGTTCTTTGTGAATATCCTGGGTGCCGCAAATAAAACGCACACTTGAAAGTCCAAAGCCATGGGTATCAATGGCATCTTTTGCAGCTTGTAGTACGTCTGGGTCACTGCTGAGTCCGAGGTAGTTGTTGGCACAAAAATTAAGCACATCGCCAGCTTCTTTTGTCTCAATGCTAGCTCCCTGAGGTGTAGTGATTACGCGTTCTTCCTTAAAAAGGCCAGCTTCTCTTAGCTCCTCTAATTCGTGTGCTATTGCTTCGTTGGTGGTCGTAATCATGGCTTTGTTGTTAGGTGCTGCTGGGCGAGTTGCAGGTTATGCATCATGTCGGCTGTGGTCGCTTCTAAATCAAACTTCGGCTTCCAGCCCCAATGAGTAAGGGCTTTTTCGCCAATGAGTTCGGCTGGCCAAGTATCGGCAATCTGCTGTCGGTGGTCTGGCACATAGCTAACCTCAAACTTGGGCTTGAGTTGCTGAATAGATTGTGCGATTTCTTGTGGGCTTACGCTAAAACCTGACAAGTTAAACACGGCCGCACGTTCGGGTCCTGTGGCTGGTTTTACGAGAGTGGCCCTATCTGCTTGCATAAGTTCAATAATGCCACGTAGCACATCGTCCATGTAAATCATGGGTAGGGTAGTGTCGGCCTTGAGAAAGCAGGTGAAATTCTCGTCGGCTACCGCGTGGTGATAAATATCCACTGCATAGTCGGTAGTGCCGCCACCAGGCTTAGTCTGGTAGCCAATTACACCGGGCAGTCGCAGCGAGCGCACGTCCACGCCAAATCTGCCTGCAGCGTAATGTCCCCACTGCTCGCCCGCAGCCTTGGATATACCGTAGCTCGTAGTAGGCCAAAGCGCCATAGACTCATCCACTGCTTTGGGCAGTGGCGGACCGTAGGCTGCAATGCTGCTCGGAAAGAACACGCGACAGCCCTTCATTTCCTGAGCGCACGCAAGGGCATTGCGCCAACTCTTCATATTGATGTCCCACGAGCGCCACGGATCGGCTTCCCCTCGAGCACTCAAGACCGCCACCAAATGATAAATCTGAGTGAACTGGTAGCGACTGTGCAAAGCTTGCCAGCCTTCTTCGCTAGTTGCATCAAGCGTTTCATAGGTGCAGGGCAACTCTACGGGCTGACTTACCAGGTCGGTAGCCAACACGGCATCGGCGCCGTAAGTGTGCACAAGGCGATCAATTAAAACGCGACCAATCTGACCGAGGGCACCGGTAACGAGTATGCTAGGTTGGGACATAGACAAGAGCGGCAAAGTACGCGGCTAGGCGCAGGTGTCCATACTATCTAAGTAGGCGATTTGTCAACGAATGCCTTGGGCAGCTCTTCAAGGGTATGCACTTGCTTGGCAAGAAAGTCTACGTGGCAGCAGATGGCTTCTGCGCCATTCACGGCGAGCGTGTAGGGTGCTTTCCAAAATCGATTGTAGCGGGCGAGTTGATCTACTGCTGGCTGCAATTTGTATCCGGGGGCTTTCGCTTCCGCTAAAACAAGCGGGCGGCCACTCACGTCTAGCAGCAGCAAATCAAGTCGATCGCGCGTACTGCCCACTTTGCGTTCCACTTGCATCAAATTGGTGCTGTAGCCAATATCGCGTAGTAATTCAATAAGTCCCTGCCGCACAAATTCTTCTGGCTGGGCGGCGAGCCAACTGCTGCGTACGGGGCACCATATTTCAGGTCTGCCCGCGGTTTCGCGTGTTTTGCAACGCTGGGCGTAAGGGAGCAAGTCGAGAGTCACGCCGCAAAGATGCACGAGAGCGTGAAAAACTCGCAAGCCTCAAAGGCCTGGCTGCTGTCTTACCTTCGCCTCATGTCAGTATATGCAAAGCGGGGAGTGAGTGCAGATAAGTCGGAAGTTCATGCTGCCATTGAGGGGATGGACAAGGGACTTTTCCCGGGAGCATTCTGCAAAATATTACCTGATTTTGCCACCGGTGATGAAGCCTACTGCTCGCTAATGCACGCCGATACAGCTGGAACCAAGACCAGCCTTGCCTATCTATACTGGCGAGAAACGGGCGACCTATCGGTGTGGGCAGGCATTGCCCAGGATGCCATCGTTATGAACGTGGATGACATGGCATGTGTCGGGCTAACCAGCAACATTGCCTTAAGCAGCACCATTGGCCGCAACAAACACCTAATTCCTGGTGAGGTGCTGAAAGTATTAATACAAGCCACAGCGCAGTTCGCTGAATCCATGCGAGAGCATGGCATCAACATCATTCTGGCCGGTGGCGAGACCGCTGATGTCGGCGACATTGTGCGTACTGCTGATGTAGGCTACACCGCGTATGGCCGTATGCTGCGTAGTGAGGTAATAGATATCAAGCCGCAAGTGGGCGATGTAGCCGTTGGTTTTGCCAGTTATGGGCAGTCCACCTACGAAACCGAATACAACTCAGGCATTGGCAGCAATGGACTTACAGGTGCTCGCCACGACGTGCTTCATCATGACTACGCCAAGCAGTATCCAGAAACATTTGATCCAAATACAGCCGATGAATATGTCTACGCTGGTAAGGCTAGACTAACGGATCCGCTTGCACTTAATGACGGCTCAACTATGACGCTCGGCAAGGCGCTGCTTAGTCCCACGAGGACCTTTATGCCCCTGCTTCACCGCATTGTTGGCGAGCTGGGCTCAAGTATCCACGGTATCGTGCATAACACGGGTGGAGGTCAATCCAAGGCCAGTAAATTCTTACGCGGTGCGAGGCTCGTAAAAGACAATTTGCTGCCTGTGCCGCCACTGTTTCAGTACATCGCCAAGGTCAATGATATGACCACGCATGAGCTGTATCAGGTCTATAATATGGGTACCCGCTTAGAAGTATATCTACCTGCGGAACAAGCTCAGGCTGCCATTGAAATTGCCCATGGCTTCAACATCGACGCTCAGATTATCGGACGCTTTGAGGAGGGCGAGAGTGGGGTAATGCTAAAGACTGGAGGGGAAGAAATTTTCTATGCAGCAGGGTGAAATGGCCCTACGGGCGTAGGATAGCCCTTCGGGCGTTGTTGACCTTGCAGGTGTTATTGGCCCTTCGGGCGTTGTTGGCCCTGCGGGCGTGTTCGAGATGGCGCGGAAGATGTAGGAAAGCGGCAATTTTCCAGTGAACCATAAATGGCAGCAGAACCGAATCGCAAGTCCCAAAATCTGCGCGCTGTCGAGGCCTTCAGCATTCACAATCCGGTTCAGCATGCTTCAGCCTGCCCCTCCGAGCCGCAGGCGAGTAAGGTGTTTAAAGCGGCAATTTTTCAGTGCACCATAAATGGCAGCAGAACCGAATCGCAAGTCCCAAAATCTGCGCGCTGGCGAGGACTTCTGCATTCACAATCCGGTTCAGCATGCTTCAGCCTGCCCCTCCGAGCCGCAGGCGAGCAAGGTGTCATGAGCGGCAATTTTCAGTGCACCATAAATGGCAGCAGAACCGGAACGCGAGTCCTAAAATCTGCGCGCGGGCGCAGCTTCCGCGAAGTCTAGGCAACAAAATAAGCCTCGCTACAAATTAATGTAACGAGGCCTCTTTGAGCAGATGACCAGGTTCGAACTGGCGACCTCAACCTTGGCAAGGTTGCGCTCTACCAGCTGAGCTACATCTGCATTTTTTCGCTGGAAGCGGCCGCAAACATAATCCGCGTTTTAAGAAGTGCCAAACATCTGAGGCAAATTAATTCAATCTTCTGCGCTCGCTTCCGCAATCAGCTGAGCTTCAGCATCTTCTAGGCGTTTGATGTAGTAATAACTTTCTACCTGACTCCTAATCGCCAGATCAGATGCATTGCGTCGGTAGGTATTCGTGAGGTCTGCATCTAGCAAGCGACTCTTCACATTATCCGACCACTGCAACTCCGTCAAGTCAATCACCCGTTCTTTCAGTGTTGGATCCAAGATAGGGAAAGCCGTCTCTACGCGATAACTCAAGTTGCGCGTCATCCAGTCCGCAGAGCTGAGTAGTACGTCCGGATTGCCATCATTGTGATAGATGAAAACCCGGGCGTGCTCTAGGTAGCGGTCTACAATGCTAATGGCTCGAATATTCTCTGAAAAGCCAGGCTTCCCTGTCACCAGTGAGAAAATCCCTCGGACTATCAAACGCACCTCAACGCCAGCATTACTCGCCTCGTACAGCTTTTCGATCATGCGTGTATCCTGCAGGCTGTTCATCTTCAGCAACACTGCACCATGCTTACCTGCTTTCACATTCTCGATCTCGCGATCAATGCGATCAGCAAAACCGGCTCGTAAATTGAACTGACCTACCAGCAAATGATCGAAGTCGTTCTTTGGCAATTTCACCGTCTCAAGAAAGCTGAATAGTCTGGTGGTCTCCCGACCGATGCGCTTATCCGAAGTAAAGAGGCCGAAGTCGCTGTAGATTTTCGCAGTGTTCTCGTGGAAGTTGCCTGTACTCATGTAAGAGTAAATCACACCACGACCGCCCTCCACACGTCGCACCAAGGCCACCTTAGCGTGCACTTTAACTCCCGGAAATGAGTAGTGTACCGTTACCCCCGCAGCTTCAAGTTTCTCGCCCCAAATGAGGTTAGCTTCTTCATCAAAGCGTGCCTTGATTTCTATAAAAACTACCACCTGCTTGCCGCGACCAACTGCCTCGCGTACGGCGTCCATAATGCGCGACTTCTTAGCCACCCGGTACTGCACAATCTTGATGTGCGTAACAGCCGGGTCCATTGAAGCCTCCTCAAAAAAGCGAACCACTGATTCGTAATCGTGGTAGGGGTAATACAGCAAGTGATCTCGCTCAGCGATAGCGCCAAAAAAGTCATTGGTTTTCTCCAATGCCTGGTAGGGTAGCGGTGGCATCGGCGGGTTCTTTAGCCCCGTCAACCCAAAAGACGGGAAGCCAAAGAAATCGCTGTTGTTGTGGTAGCGACCTTCAGGCAGCAAATCAAAGCGACCTAAGTCGAGCGTATTCTTTAAATACTCCAACAACTCGTTTGGCATCTCACGATCGTACACCAAACGACTCGCCGGACCTACGTGACGCTTACTCAGACCTTCCTTTATCTTAGTGACCAGGTCACCCGAAAACTCATCGTCGATGTGAAGATCAGCGTCGCGAGTCAGCTTAATTGAGTAGGTATCTTCGATATCGTAGCCAGGAAACATCCAGGCAATCGAGTGACGCACAATATCATCCATTAGGATTACCTCGTGCTTACGCTCGTCGCTCGGCAACTTCACAAACCGCCCCAATTCGCCACTTGGAATCTTGACCAGCGCGTAGGCAGTCGGCTGAGCTTTGGTGCGCTCCTTCATCTCGATGACGAGATACAGCGCGCCGTTATTCAGAAACGGTCGCACCTTATTCTTCACCAGTAGTACGGGCTGCACATAAGGCAGCATGTGATCATGGAAGTATTCCTTCACAAAAGCTTCCTGACGCTTATTGAGCTCGAGTCGCCGCTTGATAGCAACGCCATGCTTTGCTAGCTTCGGAATTATATCCTTTTCGAATATCCTACTGAACTCCTCTTGCTGTGCGTTTACGACCGCCAAAATCTCTTTCAAGACCGTTTTAGGATCAAAGTCTAATTCACGCTTCGTGCGCTTTCCAAGTCTCAGCAAGTTGCGGTGACCCGCTACGCGAACCCTAAAAAATTCATCAAGATTACTGGAGTAGATCGCCAAGAATTTAAGTCGTTCCAGCAGGGGCACAGCGGGATCTTTGGCCTCTTGCAAGACGCGCTCATTAAAGCTTAGCCAAGAGATATCGCGGTGGATGTAAGGAAGCTGGTCTGACATAAGGTTTCTTAGTTGGGCAGATAGTCGCGGGTGAAGTTCGCACTATGCTTGCATCTTTTTGTTACGGGACTCAGCCTAAAACAGTTTGGCCTGCGAAGCATCAGCGTCAGGGACCAATGGCTTTGGCGAGCGCACTACCATCTCGCCTTTGTAGTGCTTGCGCAAACACAGTTCAAAAAATGCTGCGCTTTCAGCACTAGGTATAGGCTCTGGCTGATGCGTAAACATGTAAACTTCTGAAAGTCCATTGCCAAGCCATTTAGCGGTGCGAGCAGCAAAATCATCTAGCCTTTGCTGATCAGTTGCGTGCATATTTCCCACCCATCTAATCATCGCAAATCCGGTCGTAACGTTCATGTGCGACACATCACGCCTGCCACCGACATCAGTAATCACAGCCCCTATGCCACGAGCGTATAGGTCAGCAAAAAGATCTTGGCCTTCGCTTTCGCAAAACCAGCTTTCATGGCGCAACTCGATGGCTAATCGCAGCGTAGGCGGCCAAGTGTCTAGCCAAGTACGCAATGCATCGATGTTGTCAGTGGCGAAATGACTCGGCAGCTGCATAAAGCAAGGGCCCAGCTTTTGCTCAAAGTGCTGCACCGACTTAGCAAAGTCCATTGTGCGACGTGTATGAATGCCGAGGTCTTTTGCCTGTGAAATTGCTTTGTTTACTTTAGGACAAAACCGAAAGTCACTCGGCACAGCAATGCGCCACTTTTCAACCTGCCTAGCCTCAGGAGTACGGTAGTAAGTCGTGTTAAGCTCAATTGAATTGAACTGCTTTCCATAAGCCTGTAGGAAGTCAGTAGATTTTGTTCTCTTAGGATATACGAGTCCCACCAAATCCTTCTGAGCCCACGCCGTAGATCCTATGTATACCCGAGCCACATCCGGTGATGTGACTTGTTTTAGCGAAAGCTGAGTAAGGGCAGTATCAGGTGCTAATGTCCAGTCGACAAGTGCCGGGTCAGTTGGCCGTCCAAAGTCCATAGGTTGTAGCTCTGCAGATTACTTGATGTGCTAAGATTTATTCTAGGTGCAGCGCGACACCCATCCGCATCCAGCGCCCGGGTAAGGGCACACCGTTGCTTTGGCTGTACACTTCGTCTGTTAGGTTGGTCGCCTCCGCAAAAAAGCGAACGCCTTCCAATCGATAGTCCGCTCGCACGTCTAGCAGCGTATAGTCCAACGACGGCGCATCGGCAATCGGTTCGCTCAGCCTATCCGCGTGGCGCACTGTTATCGTTGCACTCAGCGGCCGTGCAAGCTTCACCACAGCCAAAGCTGTAGCCTGATGCCGCAGATTTTCTAGCGCGTAACGACTAATAAATTCATCTCCCGCAGGAAGTTGCGCATCTATATAAGCGTAACTAATTCTGGCCAACGGCAACCAGGAGCACAGCTTTCTAGCACTCAATTCCACCTCAAGACCTGTAAAGCTGGCCTCCGTTACGTTGCGAGGCTGCCACACAGTATCTGCCTGATTGTCACGCACATAATCGATCAAATCGATCGCCTCACGGTGCCACATTGATCCTTGCGCTTCAAAGCCACCTGTGGCATAGCGAACCCCAGCTTCAAAAGCGTAAGCACGTTCGGCCTCTAAATTTTCATTGCCCACATTAAAGCGATCTGAATAATACAAGTCGGTGTATGTTGGCACGCGATAGGTGAGACCCGCATTGCCGTACAAGCTTGTGTTGTCGGTCAAGTCATAGTTGATATCCAGGCCTGGTAACAGTTGGCTTCCGGCGTCGCTGAGATAATTAAAGCTGAGTCCCGGGGTCACTCGCAGCCTGCCATCGTCAAGCACAAACGCTTGTTCTACAAGGGCATTTGCTACGAATCGCTCACGGTCGCCAAGGTTGTTGCTTTTGAGACTTACACCCTGCACTTCACCCGCCAATCCGAGCGTACCGAAGCGGTTATTGATGCTTTTGTAGGCATCGTAGCCATAAACTTGCGAGACATGGAGGTTTCGGAAAATACTGGGATTTTCACGTACAAATATATATTCATCTTGATTTCGACGCCAACTAATCCGCTGTGAAAATTTGCCATTGTCTTGCACCACGTTGTGCGTAATACCTAGGAGGCTGGTCTGTATTTCTTCGTATTGCTGCGTGGCGGAGGCGGTAGAATAGAAACCGTTGGCACCAAAAGCCCTGTCGCTGAGTCCGGCAATCAAGCCAAAGGCGTTGCCCTTGTGCAGGAGTTCAGCTTGATAGAAGCTGTTCGAGATTACATAGTCTGTATTTGGCCGGTATCCGCTCGCGAAATCGCGTTGATAGCTGAGCGTTTGCTTCACCTTAGCAAGGGGCAGATTCAGGCTTACGCCAAAACCTCCTAGCCCATTTTCGCCTACTTCAGCGCGCAGATCAGCAGATTGCTGGCTGTTAACTTTCGTGATAATATTGACAGCGCCTGCGAAGGCATTCTGCCCATACACCCTTGCTCCTGGGCCTTTCATCACTTCGATTCGCTCGATGTTTTCGAGCGGCACGGGAATGTTAAGCAGGTGGTGTCCAGTTTGTGGGTCAGCTAGTCGGATGCCATTAATCAGCACCAAAGCCTGATCAAAAGTGCCGCCGCGGATACTTAGGTCTGCCTGTACACCGCGGGGTCCGCGTTGCCGTACGTCGAGTCCATTTACATACTGCAGCGCTTCGGCAGCCGAGCTCACGGGTAGGGTGGCCAACTCAGCTGCTGTGATGACTTGAAATGAATGTCCGACACTCTGTCTAGCCACTGGATCGCGGTTGGCGATGATTACAGCTCCTGGCAAGTCGAGGCTGTCTAAGAGGTTTACAGCTTGCGCCAAAACACCTGTTGGAATGCATACAACAAAGACTAGGTAGAGGAGGGTAGGGTAAATTGTTGCCATCTGGCGGCGAATATAGCCGGATGAGTTTGCCGTCAATTCAAATGTTGTGGCCACCTTTAGCCTCAAGAAATCTTGACTATGGACACGCACGCTAAGACTCGCAGACTTGTTGCTGGCAACTGGAAAATGAACCTCAACTACGCCGACGGCATGCAACTGGCCAAAGCCTGCGCCACAAAATTTGCTGGTACAGGTAACCCCGTGGTGCTGTGTACGCCAGCGATCCATTTGCACGATGCAGCCCAGGCCGCAACGGGTAGACTCAGGGTAGGCGCTCAAGATATTTCAGCACACGCATCGGGTGCTCACACTGGAGAACTGAGCGGTGAGCAGCTAAGCTCGGTTGGATGCGCATATACACTCGTAGGCCACAGTGAGCGACGCACCGATCACCGTGAAAAGGGAGAGTTACTGGCGCAAAAGGTAGATCAAGCCTTGGCAAATAACCTGACGCCTATCTATTGTTTCGGGGAGACGCTTGAGCAACGCGATGCTGATCAGCAAGAAGCAATTGTGGCCGAGCAGCTTACCGAAGGATTATCGCAGCTTGATGAGGCTAAAATGAGTAAAGTGGTTCTAGCTTATGAGCCTGTTTGGGCTATCGGCACCGGACGCACCGCTAGCCCTAGTCAAGCGCAAGCCGTGCATGCTCATGTGCGCAAGTGGGTAGCAGCTCGTTTTGGCGAAAGCTGTGCAAACACTACCACTATACTATATGGTGGATCCGTGAAGCCTGGTAACGCGAAGGAGTTGTTTTCGCAAACCGACATCGACGGCGGTTTGATAGGCGGGGCCAGCTTGAAGATCGATGATTTTGCTGCGATTGTTGCCGCTAGCGATAGCCTTTAGGGCGATTGTTTGACACGAACCAACATACTTTATTCGGGTAATTCTCCTGTTTTGCATACCGCGAGCAGGGCAATTCATCGCTGCATATAGGCAGGATAGGGCAAAGACCTCTTTCCTTGCACCAGGCATCGTACCAAGCGCTTGCTAAGTACTGCATGTTGAGGCCAACTGATATACCGTATTATCCGCAATTAGAAGAGCGGGATTGTGGCGCCACCTGTCTGCGGATGTTGGTGGAGGCCTACGGTATTGAGGTAAGCATGGACCGGCTGCGCGAACTCACTTCTACTACAGCGCAGGGCACAAGTTTTAGCGGCATCAAGGCTGGGGCAGAGGCACTTGGATTTGAGACACTGGCCGCAGATCTGCCATTTGATGACCTAATAAAGTCAGATGTGCTGCCGGCAATTCTGCACTGGAATCGCGATCATTTTGTTGTGGCGGTGGCTGCTGATTATAGTGGAGTCAGCCTGTTTGATCCTGCTGATGGCAAACGATTCTTAGAAAGGGACGAATTCGAGGCGCATCGCTACGGTCCCGGTCGCTCGATTGCAGGGCTATTGGTTAGGCCAATAGATAATCCGGATGATGCCAAAGCACCCGCCGTAACTCCCGAAGTTGTAGCCGCACATTCACCCCAAAAGGCGGCTGTAAAGTCCGCTTCACTAGCCGGTGTGCTGTTTGCCGCCATTGCATTTTTAGTGGCCCTCGCCGTGAGTTTGGCCCTACTGAAACGCATTTTATTTCAAGCTGTAGATTTACAATTTAGGGAAGGTCTTACTCAGCACATAGGCGTGCTGATTTTACTGGTTACTGCTGTTGCGCTTACAAACTATCTATTGCGAAAGCAGGCGATCCGGTACGCCAGTAAGCAAGGCAGGGCAGAGATTGATACAGTAATCACTCACTTGCGAGCCAAGGCACAAGATGCGAGTCGCGCAATACGACCTGATACTTACCTAGAGTTGCTGCAGGACTCTGACTTGCTGAGGGTTTGGCGTGCGTATCATTTACCAAGTTTAATTGTCGGTATAATTTTGCTACTTGTTGGAAGCGTGTATTTGCTGAAGGTCGACCTGTATTGGGGCTTGGCTTCAGTATTGTGCGTTATAGCGCTCGCAATTTTAGCCAGTGCTACGAGTACCTACGGTCGCCGGAATGCACGTGCAGCCATTACAGCTCAAACCAGGCAACGAGAAGCACTCTATGAGTATGCCCAGGTCTTGCCCAACGTTACTTCTTTCGGTGGTTCGGGAGCGCTAGACAAGGCACTTCACCTCGAGAATAAGTCGGCAGATACAGCATTCCTAAATACTGCCAAAGAGCACAGCGCGCAGAAGCAACTGCTGCAAATGGCAGTCTTGCTGAGCTTTGCTGCGATATTAGCTGTGGGCTTGTATCAATTAGGCTATGCTGGTTTGCAGCTTGGCAATCTGGTATTTGGGTTGCTCGCAAGTGCGTTGGTCTTATTGCCGATCACTAGCATTAATACGCAAGTTGCTAGGTGGCAGCAATTGCTATCCCAACGACTCCGATTAAGCGACTTGGAAGGCTACCAAACGCCTAGTGCAACCTCGAGTAGATCTATTGAGTCCGGCTTGGAGTTAGCCTGGACTTCGCAAGCTGGGGCTACGCAGACAGTCCAAATTCAGAAGCCGCAACGTATTGGCTTGTACGGTACAGATTTGCAAGCGAGGGCGGCACTTATCGCTGCATTGCTAGGGCGTGATAATGAGCTGGATGCAAGCTTATCTCTAGCAGGGAATGCTCAGCGCATCGCCTTGGGCGATCTCGGCACTTATAGCTTGCTCACAGCGCACAGTGTGCTGGCGAGTGGTAGCCTACTCACCAATATTTTGTTGCATGAAAAGCTGGACGATGATCGCCTGATTAACGCGATCAAAATTTCGGGCTTGGATGTGTCCGCAGATTTTAAGGAGTTGCACAGTCAAGTCGGCTTCAGTGGCGAAGGGATTGATGCAGAGACTACTATACGCGTATTAATTGCTCAAGCGATTTACCACAATGTGGATGTGCTAGTTCTGGATAGCGCTACGCAGGCACTATCGGTCTATGAAGCAGGAATTTTAATGGATGCCTTATTACGCTGGGCAAGTGAAAAAATTCTAATTATCAATCCGCAAAGGGTAAGCGCGGTATTCGGGTGTGACCTTATCATTCAGCTAGAGCGGGGCGAGATAGAGGCCGCAGGGAATCACGACGCTTTAATTGCTGAGCAAGGAGCGTATTATTATGAAGTTATTGCGGCTCAACAAGCTTTGAGATGAGTTCAATTAAAGGCATTGTAATCACGCTTATTTGCGCAACGCTATTGGCGATAGCATACTGGACGTTACCGAATGTATCTGTAGGGCGGAGTCAGTTTCATATGTCTTCGTCTGCGTCTCCGGTAATTTTACAGGATACCATCTTGCTCGATCTGGCCTACAAGCGCGCTGATGCTTGTGTTGAGCTTCGCTACAATAGTTTGCCTGGAGATGTGGTACAATTTGGCGATACGATTGCGACCGTGTACAAGCTCTCGCATTGTGAAGCTCACTATGCTTTGCGAAAGGCTGAGACAGTAAAAGACATTGATCTGAAACTGCTCAGTGAGTTTCCACGGATCAAGGGATATATAGAAGATATCGCAGTCACTGAAGACTTCCCAGGTGCCACCGAAGAAGTCATTCCGACTCCCCAGCGCGCTGGTCTAAACCAGGAGCAGCAAGAGTTGATCTCTGCTGAATTAATGGGCTTAGAAGATGCGGCCACTGCCCTGCTTGTAAAGCTGAGCCAAGGCAAGTTAAGTCCTGATGGAAGGCAGCAGCTAGAAGCCATTCAGCTACGCATTTTAGCCGCGAAAGCTAAGCTTGCAAAGAGCAATAAGCCTAGAGTAGAAAGGAAAATAATCGTTGCTCAACTAAAAGCATTCAATAGCAAACAGAAGCTGCAACTTCAAGACTTCGCGCAAGCCTTTTGGCAAAAGGATCGAGCCATTCTAGCTACGAAGCCTGGCACCTTTAAACCAGCTAGCCGAGCATATGAGTCGGATACAATTTTCGCAAGTATTGCAAAGATAGGGGCGGTCGCTGCCATTGGATACAACCTAAAGCCTGTCGCTTATCCGATACTTTGGGCAGAAGCCAAAAAGGATACAACGGCAAGTGCAATTGTAAAAGATGGTCTAAGCGTCATTCCAAATTAGGCGCAGCAGTAAAAACCCTCATTCACAGCTTGGAGCGTGACTTCTAAGTCTTTGTGCTGCTGCGAAATCGCGTGAAGCTGACCACTTAGCTCAAATGAGTTGCTAGCTTTGGCTGCATAAAGGGCCAGAAGCGCACGGCGTTGTGTGCGCTTGCTACATACATAAAGACCCTGCATGGCTTTTGAAAAAGTAGCAGCGTCGGTATTGTGTACCTGTATACTTCGCGTCACGCAACGCCTACGGTCAAGCACTACACGTTGCAATTCAGCTTTGGACCGTAGCGCTTTACGACGGGCATAGTTGAGGCGCTTGGCATCTTGAGGACTGAGTCGGTTGGAATATTCCAATAAAAATGAGTCCAGCTTTACAGCGAGTTCAGCCTGGAGGTCGTAAAGTTCATCCGCTAAGTCAATGATGCCTACTTGAGAGATAGCTTGAGTTTTGGTGTAGGTCATCAGAGTCGCTTTGTATGGAGAAAGCAAAACCTGTGTATAGTGTTCGCTAGCTTGGTGATATGTCTTATGCAAACTTTGAATATGTCGGCTAAATGCATTGTTCTCGATCCTGCTTCACTAAGGCCTCCAAGTGATCCCGAGCGCAGGCCTGATGGCTATATCGTGTCTGCCGATAGCCCACTCTTTGGCGATAATTCCGTGGCCACCGCCTGCTACGTACACGTCAAGACGCTTTTTCAGGCGAATACTAAGTCCTAACCGAGCCAGGTACGCCGCCCCGTTACGAGCGCGTGTGTTGTCTTGTCCGCTTTCGCTAAAACTCTGCCTCCCATAACCTGCGGCAAACTCCACAAAGAAGGCCTTCTTGAAGAGATTGCTTTTGTCCCAGCGCGGACAATCGCAGTCGCCTTCCATATCAAACAGAAATGCCTTATAGCCAAACAATGCGCTGGCGGTGTAGGTCAATCCTGATTGCTCGGCTAGGTCCCAATCAGCATAATGAGCTTCGAGTCTCGGCCCGAAGTAGGCGCGCAGATTAGGAATGCGGATATAGTACGATGCACCTATGGCAGGTGCAAAAGCAGCTTGCTCGGCGCCTGCGGGTGGGGGCGAGTCCATGGCATCGGTGACAACAGCTTCAAAGGCCGACCGAAAATCAGCAGCGCCTTCAACGCTAATTTCTGACTCCATCGGAGCAGCCTGAAGTTGTGCGCTGGCTTGTTTTGCCGAAAGGCTAAACACCATAAAACAGGCAAAAACAATACGCATATCGACGGGTAATTGAGGCATGCTGCAAGAAACGTTGCTATAGCTTAGGAAGTGTCTGAGCGCTGACGGCGTAGCGGCTACCTTTGTATAGGCTAACAGACTGGCATGAAGACCAAAACACTCCGCAAGAACAAGGTGAATGTAATTACACTGGGTTGCTCCAAGAACCTCGTGGATTCAGAAAACCTCATTACTCAGTTGGAGGCCAATGATTACGATGTAGCTCACGATAGCGAACGCGACGCTCAGGTAATTATCGTAAATACTTGTGGCTTTATTGATTTGGCTAAGCAAGAATCCATCGATACGATTCTGCAATATGCCGAAGAAAAAGATGCTGGCAGAATTAGTAAATTATACGCGACCGGTTGTCTAACGCAGCGCTATCGAGACGAATTAAGTGCTGAAATACCTCAGGTCGATGCTTGGTTTGGGACGCTAGAAATGCCGCAACTGCTCGCAACGTTGCAGGCAGACTATCAAAAAGATTTGATCGGCGAACGGCTCCCAACTACGCCGCAGCATTTCGCTTACATGAAAATTAGCGAAGGGTGCAATCGCACTTGCTCTTTCTGCGCGATTCCGCTAATGCGAGGCAAGCACGTGAGTCGTAGCATAGACTCTTTGGTAGATGAAGCTAAGCACTTAGCAGCGAGAGGCGTGAAGGAACTCATGCTCATCGCACAGGAGCTAACCTACTACGGGCTGGATCTGTACAAACGACGTGCACTGCCCGAACTTCTGCACGCTCTGGCCGACGTTGAGGGCATAGAATGGATCAGGTTGCATTACGCTTACCCAAGCAAATTCCCGCTGGAAATAATTGATGCAGTAGCTGCGCGACCAGAAATCTGTAGCTATCTCGATATGCCGCTCCAGCACGCGAGCAATCGTGTACTGCAGGCGATGCGACGACACATTACACGCGAGGAGACCGAAGAACTAGTGCAAGAAATTCGCAGCCGCGCACCTGGCATTGCAATTCGCACCACCATGCTTGTGGGATATCCGGGTGAGACCGAAGAGGACTTTGAAGAGCTTTGCGACTTTGTACAAAGGATGCAATTCGAGCGACTCGGCGTTTTCCAATACAGCCACGAAGAAGATACTCGTGCCTACGAAGTAGAAGATAATATTTCAGATGATGTGAAAGCAGATAGAGCTAATCGCCTCATGGATATTCAACGTGAGATTTCTCTGGCTAAGAACGAAGCACTGGTAGGCAAGACGCTTAAAGTGCTCATTGATCGCAAGGAGAGCGGAGCTTTTATAGGTCGCACCGAATTCGACTCACCTGAAGTAGATAACGAGGTAATTCTTAGCGACGACACTGATATTACGGTCGGCGAATTCTACCAGGTATTAATTACCGACGCGACTGAATATGATCTGCATGGCGTTGCGGTAACGCAGGGTGTAAGCGTTGATGCTGAGGGTAGCGTGGTTGCGGTGGGCCGTGAGCAGCGCCGCGTTTTGCAATAGAATCGAGTCCATACACAACCCCACTGCGATTACACTGTTGACCGAGCATGGAGCACGCACCATCCCCAAGTAATGACTGGTTGGACAAATTAAAACGTCCGCCTATCCAAGCACTTATTGGGCTGGGATGTCTTGTGCTATTTATCGCCTTTGGTAGTGCAATCAATGCAGTAGGCACAGAAGACAATGGGCGCTGGGGCTACCAAAGCGCGGCCACAGCGATGATGCTATTTGGAGTAGGCAACGCGCTGATGAGTTTAGGCGCTGAAAACGTCGGCAAATATTGGAGCATCAGCTTTGTAAGTTACGCTGTACTGGCTGGCATCGGTATTCTTGTAGCTCGCCTCTATAGCGGCTATTGGATAGGCGAGGCGGGCAGTTACCGCTGGATATTTATGGTGCTCACTTTTGGCTACTTAGTGCTATTGAGTATCGTCTCTCTGATGCGTGGCATTGTGAATTTTGCGGAGAAAGAAGAATGGTCGCAACCGCGACAGCGTGACTAGCGGTGGCTCTGTGTTGTTACGGTCAGTAGGTACACGTTTGCTTTGCATTGCAAAACTGAGTGTCAGCGCCAGCGTTATCTACTCAAAGAAATTCTTATGCTTCGCTACCTCACAATTGCTGCAATTCTCTCCTTTGCCCTCGCAGCTTGCAACAGCTCCGGTAGAGTAGAAACAGCCTCGATAGGTCAAACTTCGAGCACTACTCCTACCGCCAATTCAGATAGAGTGCTAATTGGACTTTCCGGCGATACCTTGTCAGAATTACGCCTCAGCGATGGCGAGTGGAAAGAGCGACTTGGCGACGAAGCGTACTACATACTCCGCCAAAATGGTACCGAGCGAGCCTTTACCAGCGAGCTCAACAAGGAGACACGCACAGGCACTTTTGTCTGCGCAGCTTGTGAGCTTCCTTTATTTGCTAGTGCTACCAAGTTTAAGTCAGGCACTGGATGGCCAAGCTTTTATGAGCCGATAAGGGCCGACCATATGCTTGAATTGAGCGATAACAAGTACGGCATGACTCGCACGGAAGTGCGCTGCGCTCGCTGCGACGGACATCAGGGTCACGTATTTACGGATGGACCCAAGCCCACTGGACTCCGATACTGCATTAATGGTGATGCCCTAGAATTTATCGCCGCTAACTAAGCGCGCCGCTAAGCTTGCTGTGCTACCTTGTCGCGGCCGATGAGTTTCAAAATTTACACTAAGACTGGCGACGCTGGTACCACTGGACTTTACGGAGGTAGCCGCGTTGCCAAAGATGATATTCGCATAGATGCCTATGGTACTGTAGACGAACTCAACAGTCACATTGGATTGCTGAGGGCACACATGGAAGCCGCGACTTACAAACAGAAAGCGCAAGCTGTAGATGGTCTCTTAGAGGTGGTGCAAAGCCAGCTGTTTACCATGGGAAGCCAGTTGGCTACTCCCCCCGAAAAGAAGCTGAGTATCGAGCCGCTCACTGATGCCAATGTTAGCGTACTTGAGCAGGGCATAGACTCTTTAGATGCGGATTTGCCTGCGTTGAGTAGCTTCATTTTGCCTGGTGGCGATGCAGCTACCAGCCAGTGTCACGTGTGTCGTACAGTTACTCGTCGTGCTGAGCGATGCGTGGTCGCCCTGGCGCACACCGCAGAGGTAGATGCTGTACTTATTCGTTATCTCAACCGACTTTCCGATTACTTCTTTACTCTGTCTCGCACACTTACTCAACTTAGCGGGCGCCAAGATCAAGCTTGGAATCCTTAGTGAATGAGTGAAACCACTGGCATGCGTCGATTTTGGAATAATTTGCCGACTTGGGCGCAGGTGCTTTTAGTGCTAGCTGTGGTGGTGGTGATCAGTTTCATGTTTCCCACGGGAGTGAAATTTGATTACAGTTATGGCAAAGGTGAGCGCTGGCGTTACGACGATCTCTACGCGCCATTCGATTTTCCCATTCGCAAAACAGCGGATGAATTAGCTGCCCAGCGCAAGGCTATCATTGCGAGAAGCGACCCGTACTTTTTATATTATCCTGATGTAGTGCAGCGCGAAATAGCTGGCTACGAAGCGGCTTTTCAGCAACAGTTTCAAGCTTTGCCCGCTGATTCAGAATTTAAAGAAATCAAGGCCCGACCAAATCGCTATCTCGAAGCCGGCCGCGCACTTATAGAAAGGGCTTACGCTCGTGGCATCGTAGACGAAGCCCCGGAATTGCAAAGTCCGCCCAATGGAATAGTTAATGTGGTGCGTGGGTCCGAAATAGCCGAGTTGCTACCTCGACAGCTTAAAAATAAGGAGCAAGTAAATAGCACCCTCAACGACAGTCTACGCAGTCAGCGGCTGCGTGACGCTGGGTTTTTGTTGCCTTTGGTACATGATGCTATTCGCGCCAATATCAAATATTCCGATTCGCTCACCAATAGATTTTCGAAGATAGAGCTCGATGGAGTGGTGGAGAGCCTAGGCATGGTGAAGCAAGGCGAGCTCATTATTACGGAAGATGGATTGGTAACCGATGTTACGGCTCGTAAACTAGATAGCTACAAACTTCAGTACGAGAGTGAGGTAATCGACCGCTCGGCTGGATGGATTATGTTTTTGGGATATTTGCTGATTACCAGCATAATTATGGCGGTGCTGCTGCTGTATATCCGCATTTTCCATCCTGGTGAGTTCAGCAAATTCAACCGGCTGGTCTTTATTCTCATGCTGGTGCTTATCGCCAGTTTTGCAGTGTATCGCATCGAGTCGCTCAATAGCTTGAGCGTTTATCTCATGCCGTTCGCGATCTTTCCAATCGTAATCAAGAACTTCTATCCGCCAGGAGTTGCCCTGTTTACTCATATCGTGATCATCCTTATTGCGAGCTTTATTTCTTCGCTAGGATTCGAATTTACGTTTCTGCAAATTGTAGCCGGTATTGTCGCGGTGCTTTCGCCCACTGGCCCGAGAGACTGGTCCAAGATTTTGCGGTCTATGTTGCTATTGGCGCTGGTTTATGTGCTGGGCTTCGTCGGCTTGGAAATGATCAAGAATGGCAACTGGCGCGAGATAGATTGGACCGTGCTTACTTGGCTGGCCTTGGGAGTATTTCTCACCTTATTGGCCTACCCACTGGTGCCTTTACTGGGCCGATTATTTGGATTCACCAGTGATGTGGTGTTGTTAGAACTCAGTGATGTAAACCGACCTGTATTGCAAGAGCTTAGCCTCAAAGCTCCCGGTACTTTTCAGCACAGCTTGGCGGTGAGCAACCTGGCCGAGGCTGCAACGCGCAAAGTGAACGGCGATACATTATTGGTAAAGGTGGCGGCACTCTATCACGACATTGGCAAAACTGTCGAGCCCCGTTACTTTATTGAGAATTTGGCGGGCCGTAATCCTCACGACGACCTCACTGCCATCGAAAGTGCGGAGATGATTATCTCCCATGTTACCGAGGGCATCAGGCTAGCTAAAAAGGCAGGATTGCCGCAAATTCTCATCGATTTCATCGCCACGCACCACGGCTCTACACGGGTAGAGTACTTCTATCGTACCTGGGTGGCCGATCATCCTGAGCGTCAAGCGGATGCAGCTAAATTCCAATACCCAGGTCCGCTGCCGCATTCTAAGGAGCAGGGTGTGCTCATGATCGCAGACAGTCTTGAAGCGGCCGCCCGAGCCATGCGCGATCCTACCGCAGAAGGTATTGATGATCTGGTTGATAAGATTATTCAGGCCAAGGTAAGCCATGGACAGCTCAAGGAATGTGAGCTGACTTTCCGAGATCTCGAAAATTGCCGAGCGCTCTTTAAATCCATGCTACGCAGCATGTATCATGCTCGCGTGGAGTATCCAGAAGAGCAGAAAAAGCAGCTTACTGACAAGCAGAAATTAGCCAGCGAAGAGTAGGCTATGCCTTTGCACCATACCTTTTAGGCCACCAAGCTTTCAATCGCTCCAGCAATCCGCGTTCGGCCGGGTTATTCTGCGGACGGTAGTACAGCGGGCGCCCAATTGCCTCTGGCGCAAAGTCTTGGTCCGTGAAATTACCTGCATGCTTATGCGCGTAGTCATAATTTTTGCCGTAGTCCAGCTGCTTCATGAGTTGGGTAGGAGCGTTACGCAAATGCAGCGGTACGGGTAGGTCGCCAGTCTCTTTTACTGCCGCCATCGCTTCATTGATAGCGGTATAACTAGCGTTGCTTTTTGCGCTAGTGGCGAGATATACAGTTGTTTGGGAGAGAATAATTCGCGCCTCGGGCATGCCCAGCATCTGTATAGATTGCATACAAGTTGTCGCGAGTAACAAGGCATTGGGATTAGCCATTCCAATATCTTCACTTGCACTAATAATGAGTCGACGCCCAATAAATTTAATGTCTTCCCCGCCCGCGAGCATCCGCGCCAGCCAGTAAAGCGCCCCATTCGGATCAGAGCCTCGAATGCTCTTTATAAAGGCACTGATAATGTCGTAGTGCTGCTCACCTCCCTTGTCGTAGCGCGAAAGGTTACTCTGAATTACGGTGCTTACAAGTTCGTTGGTGATGGTGCCGCCGTCAGTGCCAAGCTGAGAGGATACGAGTTCTAATGCGTTGTATAGCTTCCTGGCGTCACCTCCACTGTACCGCAATAGTGCATCATATTCCGTGACGATTATTGGCTGCTTTCGCAAAAACTCGTCTTGCGTAAGTGCCGCATCTACGAGTCCAATGAGTAGATCTTTGCTTAGCGGCTTCAGAACATAAACTTGTGCCCGACTTAGCAAGGCAGGGATCACCTCGAAACTTGGATTTTCGGTAGTGGCACCAATCAAAACTACGATGCCGCGCTCTACAGCTCCCAGCAACGCGTCTTGCTGACTTTTCGAGAACCGGTGAATCTCATCGATAAAGAGCACAGGTGCTGCGCTATTAAAGAATCTTTGTTTTTGCGCTTTATCTATGGCTTCGCGGACATCTTTTACCCCAGCGCTGATGGCCGAAAGTTCGTAGAATGGTCGGTCGAGGCTGGTTGCCAAGATGTGAGCGAGGGTAGTTTTGCCTACTCCTGGCGGTCCCCAAAGTATTAAGCTGGGTAGTTTTCCAGCAGCGACGGCTTTCGCCAAAACCTGACCTTCACCCACGAGATGATCCTGCCCGGCGTATTCCGCTAGCGATTTAGGACGAAGCCGTTCGGCAAGGAGAGACACATTTTTGGTTTTAGCGAAAGCGGGAAAGTAAAAATGCTAAGCCTCCACAGCCGCCCACTTCAGTAGCTGCTTGAGTGTAGATTGAAAGTCCTTTGGCGGATCAGCTGAAAATTCTACCCGTTCGCCACTTGCTGGGTGCTGAAAGCCGAGCTGGTAGGCATGTAGACTTACCCGATTAAGCAACGGACGCTCCTTGGTGCCTGACTTGAGGTTAAATTTCTTCTTCTTGATATCAGAAAGGTAAATCGCCTCCGCACCTCCATACATCGGATCTACGGCCAGCGGATGGCCTGTCGAAGCCATATGTACACGCACTTGGTGGGTACGACCGGTAAATAGCTGCAGTCGCACTAGCGCATACTCTTTGTAGACTTTAAGGGTCTCGTACGCTGTGGCACTGGGCTTGCCACCGTGATAATCGATGCGCATTTTTCCGCCGCCACGCGGATCAGGTCCGATAGGCTTTTCGATAAAATCTTCGCGAGGGTGGGGGGTCCCTGAGGTGATCGCGAGATAAAACTTATCGGCTTCGCGGTCTTGAAATTGAGTGTTGAGCGCTTTGTGCGTATCAGCGTCTAGGGCAAATACCAGGATGCCTGAAGTCTCTCGATCAAGGCGATGTACTACGTATACGTCGTCATGCTGCTTTCGTAGCTCTGCGAGTAAATTAAGCTTAAATGGATCGAATCGATCAGGGATAGTCAGCGTTCCCGGATCTTTATTGACCACGACCAAGTGCTCGTCGGCATGTACAATTTCAAAACCCCTCGTATTCATAGCCGCAAAAGTAGCCTACTCCTCATCCTTTACCGTCTTTGCTGACACATCATCCTCATTTATATCAATGGTTGTGCTTCGTTCGTAAGTTTCTATGTGCGTGTGTCTATGGATAGAATCTGGTTGGCTGTTGGCTTGAAAGACTCCTCGGGCAATCGGCCTGAAAAAGTTGATGAGGCGGTAGTGAGGTTCGTCGAGGCTAGACAAGAATTCCACCTCTCTATCGGAGATATCATCGCTCAGCAGCAGGCCAAACGGGCGGAATCTACCTGAGTGGACCAAAATAATTCTAAAAATCGCGGTCATAGGCAGGGCGAGTATTAGACCCTCTACACCCCAGACGAAGCCTCCAAAAAATAGCGCGATGATAGCAGCAAGCGGATTGATACGTACGCTACTGCCTACAATTTTTGGCGTGATGATGTTGCCCTCGATAGTTTGCACGGTCATAAATAAACCTACAACAGCAATAGGCTGCCACATAGTTTCTGTTGTACTGAGTGCATACATAAAAGGCATTAGTCCACCTATAAAAGTACCTATATAGGGAATAATGGCTAAAAATGCTGCCAAAAATCCCCAGAAAAAAGCGTAGTCAATCCCGATCAAAAGCAATCCTATACTATTCAGCACTCCTAGTATAAACATGACCATTCCCAATCCTTTCAGATAGGTATAGCTCATGCGTTGAGTATCCTCAAATACTTGCTCCATAGCGCCGCGGGTATTGCTACCGAATTGCCCAAGAACGAAGTGATAGATAGCTCGGCGATATAGCAAAAGGAAGAAGGTATAGAGTCCGATCAGCAACAGTGTGCCAATAAGGCCTGCACCACCAGCCAATAGTCCACTAGCGTAAAGGAATGGCTCATCTAGGGCCTCACTGAAGCGCTCTTGTACCCATTCGGATCCTGTTACTTCTAGATTAAGCGCTAGCTCTTCATTTACACTCTCAAACATCCTATTGATGCTCTCTTCAAATTCTTCGGTAATAGTAGGCAGGTCGTCGAGTACCGAGACTGTCTGAAAGCTAAACAATAGAATAGCTAGCGCTATCGGTATAGCAGCAGCCAAAAAAGTTACTACAATTGCGAGCCAACGAATGGGTACGAACCGCTCAATAAGAGCGGTAAGTGGGCGTAAGGTGAGTGCGAATACAAAAGCAAATACCAAAGGTACCAGCAGCACTTTAGCCCAAATGATGCTGAACAAGAAAATCGCGCATATCAGCATGAACGCCGATATGCGCGATAGACTTACTTGATCAGTGTTTTGTTCGTTAGCGTCGCGTATACTCACGGATGATTCGCAACTTCTGGGCTATCTTCTTTCCGGATATCGCTCAGAAATTTCACTAGTTGTTCGTTAGCTTGGGGTCCGTAAGAGCTAAAAGCATAACCTTTAGTGCCATCATTGGCGCGTAAAGCAAAAACGATACTTTCATCGCCGGGATTCGACATGCCTTCAAATCTGTACTCCTCTACAGAGATTAGGTCGCCGGGAGAGTAACTTTTCGATTTATCTGCGGTAAACATCTTACCGTCTTTGTACACAAATCCTTCTTTATAGCCATTGGCTATGAGTCCTTGTTGGGCTTCGACTAAAGAGTCGTAATCGTGACTATGCATTATTGTGTTTGTTTTTCTATGAATTCGTCGGCTACTACATCGGTCTTCATACCTTGCATAAAGATGAATCCGATGGTATTACCGATTACCATTCCTACAAATATCTGAAATACGCAGTTAGCAGCAAGTTGTCCCGGTGTGATACCCTCCACGCTTACTATCTCGGTTGCGTCGCCAGTACCGACGGCATACCCTACGAAAGCAATTATTGCGGTAATAACAGCCGCGATAAAACTTACGTACATGGTCATGATGGCCGCGTTTTTGAAAAATTCTCCAGCGGCGTAATGATTCTTTAATTCTCTCAGGGCAAACCACAATACAGGCGCAATAAGCATCCATCCTATAAGGCCCATACCGATGTTGATACCATCTTGAGCGGCGTTTAAAATAAACTGATAGATTCCTATAAGTACACCAGCTATGATACCATACTTAAGCGCATGCTTAAACTTATCGTAGGGAATATTTACTTCCCGGCCATTCGCACCGAGATGCTCTTGCCTTGCGACCTGATCGCCATCTTTTGCGCGTTGAATAGGATCGACTGGTTGTGTAGATGCCATGCTTGTTTTTATGGTTATGTCATAACAACGCAAAGCAAGTGCTCGCTTGTTCAGTGACTTTTCAGCTAGTTGTGCCCACTCTTGCTTCGCTTAGCACCAAGGTAGCGGCTGCTGCTGAGGCTTCGTAGGGCGTTAAAAGTTGTCTCAATTTTGCGTAGTCAGCTTGTTGTGCATTACGCTCTGGTCCTGAGTAAAGTTGCCGTAAGGTGCTGCTAATGTTTTCAGGCGCGCAGTCTGCCTGAATCAGCTCGGGAATAGTTGGCTTGTCCAAAATCAAATTGGCGAGTGCAATGTAGGGCACCTTGATTAGTCTACGAGCTATGGCCACACTAAGTTTGCCTGCCCTGTAGCATACCACTTGTGGCACATTAAAGAGCGCAGTTTCTAAAGTTGCCGTACCGCTCGCTACACAGGCTAGTTCAGCTTTCGCCAAAACCTCGTAGCTACTTCTAGACCAAGACACCTGGTGTTTTAGCGAAAGCTGCATAAGTAATTCATCACTAAGCGCTGGCGAGGCAGCAACCACCGGGCGCAGGCTGCTACCATTTGCTCGTAATAAGGTTACAGCCTCTAGCATGAGTGGCAGTAATACGCTCACTTCTTGTTTACGACTTCCGGGCAGCAAGGCTAAAATTGGCTCAGAGACATACTCTTCACCTGCAAATCCTGCTACCTGAAGCGAATCCTGGGCCTGAAACTGATCGATGCGGCGGGGTAGGGGATTGCCCACATAATCTACTGTGTAGCCATATCGAGCATAGAACTCCTGCTCAAAGGGCAAAATGCACATCACGCGGTGTGAGCTTGCAATCACTTTGTGCACTCGGCCCTGACGCCAAGCCCAAATTTGCGGACTTACGTACTGCACTACCCGGTGCCCTTGCGCCTTAGCCCACTTTCCAAGTCTTAAATTAAATCCAGGATAGTCAATGCAAACCAGCACGTCTGGCTTGAATGCAGACACATCTCGCTTGGCTCGCTTTATGAGGCCAAGAATGGTAAAAATATTTGCCGCCACTTCAGCAAATCCCATAAATGCAAGCTCACGAATATGCTTCAGCGGAGCGATACCCAGTTCACTCGCCAGCGCATCGCCTCCCCAAAAAGCAAAGCTGGCCGAGCTATCCTGCAGCTTAATCTGCTCCACAAGCATAGCCCCGAGGTTATCGCCCGAAGCTTCGCCAGCAAGGATAAAATAGCGCACGCTACTACTGTTCTAGGAGTTGACTACCGTAGATAAAAAACCAGCCCACCGCATAAATTCCAGTTGCCAACAAGATGCCCCGCATGGTGGCCTCATTGCGCATGTTGCTGAAAATCTTAAACGGGATCAAGTTGAAGCAAACGCTGATTAGCGCGGAGGTACGTTCGCGAAAGGTGTACGGATTGCCTACAGGATTACTTACACCCATAGTTTCCAGCAACTCAAACAGCGAGGTAATGCCCAAATAGGCAAGCACTGGCAGGGTAACGCCAATCGCCAAGCCTATCATTAGGTTATCTTCTCTGAGCATAAGTACTGTTAGTTTTCAGTATTCAAAGCCTCTAGCGACTTCAGTGCTTTGTGGTCGGTGAGGTCTTGATTGCAAGGCACCACACTCACAAAGTTGCGATCTAGTGCATACACATCTGTGCCATCGCCGCTGTCATTAGCCACAAATTTTCCTGTGAGCCAATAGTAAGGTCTGCCCTGCGGATCAGAACCTTCCTGAAATTCTTCAATCCAGCGTGCCCCAGCCTGTCTACAAACGCGAGTACCCTTAATGGCTTCGTCGCTTGCTTTGGGGATATTGACGTTGAGCAATTGAGTGTCGCCAAGTCCATGCTTGAGGCCGTGCTCAAGTAGGCGGCGCACGTGAGGTTTTGCAGACTCCATGTCAGCCTCCCAGCTAAAATCCAGCAGACTAAATCCTATGGATGGTATGTCCTCAAGACTAGCTTCCATTGCGGCCGACATGGTACCTGAATACAAAATATTTACGCCAGCATTCGAGCCATGATTAATACCGCTTACGCAAAACGCGATGTCACGATCCTTGAGCACGACATGCTTGGCTAGCTTTACACAGTCTACCGGTGTGCCCGTACATTCATAAGCCTCGATGCCATCAAAAATTTGGACTTTGTGTATCCGCAATGGCTGATCGATAGTGATGGCATGACCTTGCGCTGATCGCGGGCTATCTGGTGCTACAACTACCACTTCACCCAGTTGGCTGGCAACATCTACCAGTGCGCGAAGTCCTGGTGCACTCACGCCATCATCGTTGGTGACTAAAATTAAAGGTTTGGCCATGAGGGCAAGGATAAGGATACCATACTGACAAGAAAGTAAAACCTCACGGGCATGGTGTTCCTTTGTGGTAGAGAAAGCATCAACTCATGGGTAAATTCGGCAAAACAGGCGTCTTAGTAGTAAATCTCGGTACTCCCGACTCGCCAACGCGCTACGATGTGTACCGCTACCTGCGTGAGTTTCTAACCGATCGGCGCGTGATAGACTACCCTTGGGTAGCTCGTCAGGCACTTGTGCAAGGTGTTATCGCGCCCTTTCGCTCGGGCAGTTCTGCTAAATTGTATCAGGATCTTTGGACAGCAGAGGGCTCTCCACTCAAGGTATACGGTGAGAGCTTAGTAGAGCAATTGCAACCAATACTAGGCGATGCTTACATCGTAAAATTGGCCATGCGCTACCAGGTGCCTAGCATGGAATCCATGATTAAGGAATTGCTGGCTGAGGACATCGATAAGCTTATCGTTTTCTCTTTATTCCCGCAATACGCAAGTGCCACCGTGGGCAGTGTACACGATGAAGTTATGCGTGTGCTGCGTGAGGTAGATAATATACCTGAGCTCGTACTGATCAGGGATTATTACGACAACCCTGGGCTAGTGCAGTGTTTTGTAGACAATGCGCGTGAATTCGATGTGCCCAGCTACGACCATGTACTCTTCAGCTTTCACGGCCTACCAGAGCGCCAATTGCGCAAGGCTGATACGCACAACCACTGCACAAAAGCTGAAAATTGCTGCTCTACCATTAGCGCCAAAAACCACTATTGCTACTCAGCGCAGTGTCACGCTACCGCTCGGGCTATCGCTGCCAAACTCGACCTCACGCCCAAGGATTATAGCATTTGCTTTCAAAGTCGCCTTGGCCCTGAGCAGTGGGCACAACCCTATACCAGCGACATTATCAAAGAGCGTCGCAAGGTTGGCGATACCAAATTACTCGTGCTGTGTCCGGCCTTTACGGCAGACTGCCTAGAGACGGTCATCGAGATTTCGGATGAGTACAAAGAGGAGTTTGAGGAATTGGGCGGAGAAGTACTCGACCTTGTGCCGAGCCTCAACGCCATGCCTGAATGGGTGGCGGCAATCGCGCAAATGGTACGTGAGCGCTCGCCAGAATCGCAGCCGGAGATTTTGGCCAACACTCATCCGCTTGCGGTATAGTCGGGTAGTGAATGGTGCTACCTTGCGGCCCAGATGCCCGTTGCTACAAGTCATACAGACATCCTCGCCGATGTAAAAAACAAGACCTTCAAGCCTGTGTACTTGCTACACGGCGATGAGCCCTATTTTATTGATTTATTGGTGGAGGCCTTCGAGTCCAAGGCCATCGACCCCGCGAGTCGCAGTTTTAACCAACAGGTGTTGTACGGGCGCGATGTAACGGCGGGCCAAATTATCGACGCGTCTAGCAGGTACCCCATGATGTCGCCGTACCAGCTGGTATTAGTAAAGGAAGCACAAGATTTGGCCGAGTTCGCCAAGCTGGAGATGTACCTCAAAAAGCCGGTGCCAAGTACAGCGTTGGTGCTAGCCTATCGCGGTAAGAAGGTAAAGGCAAACACCAAGGTTTATAAGTCGATAGCACACAGCGGTACTGTATTCGAAAGCAAACCGCTGTATAGCAATCAGGTGCCAAGATTTATTAGCACTGAGCTTGGTCGACGTAAACGAAAAGCTGATCCTGGAGTCGCTGAGCTGCTGGCAGAATACCTAGGCACGGACTTGGTGGTGCTTACAGGAGCTTTGGACAAACTGTATTTAAACGTCTCCAAAGACCAGCAAATTACCGCCGATGACGTCGAGACTCACGTCGGTATCAGCCGTCAGTTCAATTTATTTGAGCTACAAGATGCGCTCGGCACCAAAGATTTTGAACGCGCGCTTCACATAGCTTTTGCGTTGGCCCAAAACGAGCGCGAGCATCCGCTACCGCTCACACTGGCTAGTTTGTACAGCTACTTTTCGTCACTCTTCGCGATACACGATGTGCTACGGTCTAGTGATTCTGAGCAAAAGGAAGCGACAGGAATCTACAGTGCTTTTCGCCTCGGCAAGGTGCGTCAGGCAGCCGCTCGTTGGCATCCGATACATCTGATGTCGACGCTGAATATCATTGCCGAATTCGACCTGAAGAGCAAGGGCGTAGAATTTAATCTAGGCGCCGGGGTGGGGGGACAGCTTACGCTTGAATTAATTGAGCGCATCGTAAGCACTACCACTTAGACGTCCCACACCCATTCGCCTGCGTCGAGGTGAGTCCCTCCTGGTAGCGTATGTAGTTCAAAGTCGTGCCATCCGATGCTGGCCGCATGCTCAGCAAACGCAACCGAGCTTGCGTAAGGCACCAATCCATCACGCGTGCCATGTATTTGCAGGGCTGGAAAATTAGGGACTTCTCTTAATGATGCGATAGGGTCAAGTACGTCAAAAGCAGCATCGCGTCTGCGTCCTGCCAGCCGCTGAATTTGGGGACTCCAGCCTAGATGTCGCAGCGAAAGCGGTGCCGCTCCCAGCAACAGCCCTCCGATTTTTAGCTTGTTTGCCCACTCGTTTTGCCGAAAGGCTACAAGGCTTGCTAAATGTCCGCCACTAGAAATACCTCCGAGTAGGAGAGGGGTGTTGGTTGCTGTGTTTGCATCCACTAGTCGCAGTGCCGCAAAGGCGTCATCAAGCAATAGGCTTCCGCCAAAACGAGGCAATCGCCGGTGACTTACCAGGTAAACTTCGTAGCCGCGAGCCGAGAAATATTCGCCAAATCCTAGCAAACCATCTGGTGCGCCAAACTGCCAGCCACCACCGTGGAACCACACTAATACAGGAGCTTTCGGCGTAATAGCTGGCCTGTGCAAGACATACTGCCTTGCGTGATTTCCGTAGCTAAGTCGGTTGTATTCCGTGAGCACGCCATAGCCACGCATGGCTTGATGGTAAGCTGGCAAATGCTGCACCTCGCGGAGCAAGCCCAGTGCTTTGCCAATCACGTTTCTTCCTCATTTTGTGGAGCCAAACCTGCGATTAAATCGAAGAGTTCGCTGCTGTTTGCAATACGACCGCCTTGCTCCAAGAGCTTGAATATATCAGCTTGCCGGTCGGGCTTGTAACTCCTTTCCGCTGCCACTAGCTTCAGTTTAGCATTCGAACTTTGCAGCTTGGCGGCCATCTCCGCCGGACTTGCCGGAGCGGTGAAATCAATGTCGCTTTCGCCTTCTACCAGTATCCCGCGCAACTCCAATTTATCATTTCCGCTGCGATATACGAGCAACTGTGAAGGTCCGCGCTGCTCCAAATATTCACACCTATTGATCACGTCATCAAACACCATCGCACTAAATTGATCGATGAGCTGTAAGGATCTAGTCTCATCGGTGACTTTCAATTTTGCCCAATCGGCTGCGGGAATGCTTTGTGCGGCTAAGAAGCGCACAAATTGAGGTTCAATTTCCTCTAATTCTTCGCGTCGTAATCTCCTAAACTTCATAGCGGCAAATTAACCGAGGCTTGCGTTGCAAACCTATCGCAACAGTTGAACAGGTGGGGCAAAATGGGCTATTCTTACGCTATGGAAATGATTTTACCTGACTTTGCGAGTGCTGCCGTGTGGATGAGTTTGCTCACGCTAACTTTTTTGGAGATCGTACTCGGAATCGATAACATCATTTTTATTTCGATCGCAGCCAATAAGCTGCCTGCCCACGAGCAGAAAAAGGCCACCAATATTGGTCTTGCACTCGCGATGATTCTGCGGGTGGCTCTGTTATTTGGTATCAGTTGGCTTACAAGTTTGCAAGCACCATGGTTTGAATACGAGAGCGACTGGCTCAGCTTCGGATTTACAGGGCAAGCGATAATTCTACTTGCGGGCGGCATTTTTCTTATTTACAAAGCCACCACAGAAATTCACCACAAGCTTGACGGACATGCTGGCGACCAGGTTGGTGGCGATGTAAAGCCAAAGCACGCCTCGTTTACTAGCATAGTGACGCAGATTACAGTGATCAACATTGTCTTTTCGTTTGATTCGATTCTCACGGCTGTAGGCATGACCAATGGAGTAGTTGGTGCCCTGCCCATTATGATTATCGCCGTGGTGTTGAGTGTGGGTGTGATGGTGCTCTTTGCCACGCCGGTTGCTCGCTTCGTTAATCGTAACCCAACCGTGCAGATGCTGGGTATGGCCTTTCTCATTCTGATTGGCTTTACGCTACTCGCCGAGGGTGCTCACCTCGGTCATCTTAATGTTTTGGGCTCGGAAGTAGGTGTGGTCCCGAAAGGCTACCTCTATTTCGCAATCGCATTCTCCTTGGGGGTAGAATTCCTTAACATGAAGCTGCGCAAGAAAGCCGATAAGCCGGTTCAACTTCATGGCTATGCGGAGGAGGCCACGAAGCAAGGATTGATGACAGAAGCTTAGTGGTATTATGGCCTAGTTTGTAGTTGAAGTTGCACACCGTAAATATTTTGTATTACGATTACCTGCATGTATAACTAGTGTTAGAGTTGGCGCGGAATTGGAGTGTTAGGCTTGTAATCTCTTCGGGGAGCATCACGTCAACTCCACTATGTATTCATTTTCAGCACTTTACTTTCTGCTTAACTCGCTATTCTGCGGTCCGTCACTACCAACCGACTATCAAGAAGAAATACCTGTTGAGCGTCCTGCCCTTGCGGAAGTTTTTACTGGTGATTGTCTTAACTCTAGATCCACTTTTAAAGATGAATCTTGGTCGGGCTGGCAATCTACAGATGATGACGAAATAGAGATTGACGACAAAGAAGATCGCGACGAGGTACTCCGGATGAAGGATAAAAAAGTTGAGTTCTATACTGATTTTTCTGTTAGTGAGAATTCCGAGTACACTTTTAATTTCGATGCAGTAGGGGAGAACAAGAAAAAGGAGAAGACCAAAATTACCGTCGTCTGGTATCGAGCTAATAATTCAAAGATTAGCGAGGAGAGGCTTAGTGATGAGGCGTACCAAAAGAAGTGGAGATCGTACACCCTGGTAGCGAATGCGCCTCTTGGGGCTACAAGGGCCCGATGGATATTTGAAAATCACAAAGCCAACATTTGGCTAGATGAGTTATGCGCTGTCAAGTCAGGTGGAGGCGTAACGACTGTTCCTGTTGCAGGTGAATGCCTATTGGTCAACCCAGCCTTCTCACAAGGACTTACAGGGTGGAATTTTAATACATATTTACTTACTACAGCATCTGTAATAGGCGGTACAGCAACGTTTGCCAATGGCGTATTGAGTCAAAAAACTAAGATTACTCCATTTAAAAAATACCAAGTAAGATTTCGTTTGCGGAGTATTACGGAAGTGCCCGTAGTTGCAATTTTAGATAACGATCCTGCGAATTCAGTTCAGCTCTCACGTATCGATACACGTGGTGACTGGCGTACCGTGTACAGCGACGTTTTTATGGCTTCAGCCAGTCCCGACGTGCAGCTCACCTTTGCCTCTGGCGGGCTGAGTACTACTCAGTTAGACGATGTGTGTCTCATTGAATTGGATACCGATAATCCAAAATGCGGCATACCAAATGCAAATTTTAACGAAGGACTCGAAGGCTGGACCACCAACGGTCTAGTGGCAGATGGCACGCTAAAAGGTCGTAAGTCTATCGGTATACTCGAAGATGGTGAGCTAGGAAACCGAATTCCGATTATTGGTGGTATCAGCTATGACTTTACGTATGCCTTATATGGCGCCAATAAGAATAATAATGTAGAGATAGCTGTATTCTATTATAATGGATCGGCCTATCTTTCTGGTAGTGACATTGGCGAACGCAAGTATGCAGAAACGTGGACGGATCAGGCGCATGTACTAACGCCTCCAGACAATGCTACGTCAATGTATGTGCGTATTCGAGTGAAAGATAAAACGGTCTATCTGGATGACATGTGTCTCTCGCAAACGCTAACCTCAGCGGTAGGCTGTTTGAATCTTAACGGCGCCTTTGACTTCGGGTCTGCAGGCTGGACAGTTGCAGGCCACACAGGATCAACAACGACTTCTCAGAACGGAAATCCGTTTTTCCGTCAGCATAGAGGGACACTTCAAAGCCAACAACTTGCGGTTAGTGGTTCTGAAGAGTACTTTTTGAACTTACGTCTTCGCGAACAGGAGGCAGGTACGGGCTTATGGTCGTCCGTCAAGTGGTTAGATAATACAGGGATACTAATTCGTGAAGAGCCAGTTACAATTACGGGCCTTGATAATACTTGGAAAGAGTTTGAATTTAGATTAATAGCTCCTGTAAATGCGACAGCTGCGATACTGTATTTCAATATGCAGGATGGCAAATACGATATTGATGACGTATGTCTCAGTCCGGGTGCTTCACGTGCCACAAGTTGCAATACCAGCGATCAAAAAATAGGGGATTGGATTCGCTTGGATCCTAGTGATGGAGGTACATTCCAGACTGTTTATATTGATGGCCGTGATGCGTTTGAGGTTGAAAAGTCTTCGGTATTTACGGAGTTTCCAGTTGAGGCAGGTCGCACCTATCGGACGAGGTTTTTACTCAATGGCTCGAATGATCCAAGTAAGCCAACGCAAGTTTTGCTTAGTTGGCTCAGGACGGATGGTAGCACAATAAGCACCTCCACATTGGCCACTCAAGCGTTTGCCACCGGCTGGAACGAGTACATCTATCGAGCGGATGCACCCGTGGGCGCAGCAAACGCAAGGTTGGTCATTGCCAACTCCGCTACAAAGATTAATTTCTCGCTCTATTGCAACATGGATGCAGGTGACATTGGCGCAGCATCTGTTATTAGCGGTATAGTATGGGATGATAAAGTAGGCGATGGCGTTAGGGCCGATACAGAATCACCGCTGGGCGGAGCACGATTAGCCCTTTACGTTGATGATGGAGACGGAGTCCGAAACCCTGCCTTAGATAAAAAGGTAGACGAACGAATATCTACGGGCGATGGGGAGGAGTTTTTCTTCACCGATCTGGTGCCAGGGAACTACTACATCGTAGGCTACCTATTACCTACCAAGCGAACGTCTGCATTTCGTACTGGCTTCGCCGATGTCGATAACGATTTCGAGGCACAAAGCTTAGGTGGTATCGCTGTAGGTATGACACCGCTCATAGCCGCTGATGGCATTAATGATGTTTCGCATGTAGACATGGGGCAGCGACCTTCGGGTAAGGCAGCCGTTAGTGGTTATGTATGGAATGATCAGGACGACTCCTCTTTTAGAAATGAGCCCAATGCCTACGGACTTAACGGCGTAACCCTGAGGGCTGTAAATGCCACCAATGGTACAACCGTAGCCACTACCATCACCAAAGACGACCCCTACGGTAATCCTGGCTTTTACCTCTTTAATTTTGTGTCGCCTATTCCTGTCTATGTGCAGCTTGTAGTACCAGGCTCCTCAACGCTACTTTCAAAAGCCAACGACCGAAAGTTTGATGTTGTAAGCAATAGGTCTGATATCTTGTTCCTTCAGCCAGACGTTACTTTCACCAACATTTCTGCTGGCCTAGAGCTTACAGGTACAGAAGTATGTGACAACGGCATTGATGATGATAACGATGGTCGCATCGATGATCGTGATTCAGACTGCACATCTTGTGTGGTGGCCGATCAAAGGATTTGTGGCGATGTAATTCGCTACTACATACCGCCAATGTTAAGAATGACGGATGTGAATGGAGGCCAATATAATGGCCCCAGCTACTTATTTATTTCTACATCAGCCGATACCGCAAATGTCGTAATTAAGCGTTCGGATGGTACAATAGTAAGTAATCAGCAAGTTATGTTTGGTCAGTCCAATACTGTTACCTTAACGGAATACTTGGGTCAAACAAAAAAAATAAATATCGCCGAGACGAATTCAGGTCTATTTGTCGAATCGGATCAGCCCGTCAGTGTCATTTATAAGATTGATGGAAGTCTCAACAAGGCACTTGTAACTATCAAAGGTCAGCAAGCGCTTGGCAACAAATTTAGAGCAGGTAGCCAAGTGGCTCAATATAAGTGTAGCGGCGGTCTTGGCAATCCCAACGTAAGCAAGAACGAAGCGCACTTTGTATCAGCATTGGCTACAGAAGACTCGACCACGGTCACCTTTGAATGGGATGCGAGTGAGCTTACATTAGCAGGAGGCATTTCTAGCCCTTACGTCGTCGTGTTAAATGCAGGAGAGTCAATGTTGTTGCGCGATGACTATACCAACCAGACCGTTAGCGGCCTTGGCATTACTTCAGACAAAGCTATATCTGTAGTTTCGGGTTCTCAGCATACTAATGTTTGTGGTGGCGGGGGCCTCGATGCAGGTATAGATCAATTGGTACCTGAATGCTACGTGGGTAGTGAGTACGTGGTTGTGAAGCACAAGGGACTTAGTAATCAGCATTATGCAGTAGTGGTAGCCACGGCTGATGATACGGACATCACACTTGATGGCAGCGATGCAATTTTGGCCACCATCGATGCTGGTGAATGGCACAAAGTTGATGTTCGTGGCAACCTCGGAGATGCTCACACCATTTCAACTACTCGGCCTGCCTACGTTTATCAAGTATCAGGCATCAGTACTAACAACGAGGTAGGCATGGGCCTAGCTGCTGCTGTTGGTGATTGTAGAGGAAATGACTATCTCTCCTTTCCGCGTAATGCTGGTAGCGAAGAGCATTTGCTATCTATTGTTGTACCTACAGATGAGCTAAATTCCTTATCCTTTAATGGGGATTTAGTTACTGGCTTATCTAACACCATTGTTTCGGCAGTTCCAGGTAGGTCCGACCTTACGAGTGTAGTAGTAGCTAATACTCACATCAAGCCAAACAACACCTTATTGGCGAATGATCGCTTTACTGCGGCCTTATTAATCGGCAAATCTGGAAGCTCTGGCACGTTCGGCTTCCTTACTTCATTTTCCCAAGAAATTTCAGTAGAAGATCCTAATACTAGTCGGCCCGGTTCGCGGTATAAATTGCCCAGGGTTTGTGGAGGCGATAGTTTTGATCATACAATTGAAGCGGAAAGTTGTGGATCAGTAATTGAAATCGTCGAGATTAGTAATAACGATGCCTATGGCAACATTACGCTACTAGGGGGTTTAGATTTCACCTACGAATCACGAAGCGAAGCCTACGGTCTCGACAATCTTAGTATCCGTCTACGGGATGAGAATGGAATTGAAAAAGGCATTTGTATTGAGGTTTTTGTTTGTGGAGCCGATGTGCCAGTCTATGGATTGGCTCCAAGCCAAACGCTATCTTGTTCTGAAGCAATCCCAGTGTCCAATCCCTTAATCGTCGACGTTGAATGTCCATACTTGGGTTCCATCGAAGCCGAAGATGTAATTACCCCAGGCAGTTGCGCAGGGGAGTATACGGTCACGAGAACTTGGCAAGCCGAGACGGCTTGTGGTACTATGATTGAAGCCGAGCGAGTGTATTATTTCGTGGATAACGATCCGCCAACCTTTACTGCTGTTCCGGCTGCAAAGACGAGCTGTGGTAATGCGCCCGTCAGCTTGATAAATCCACTTGTAACTGATAATTGTGGAGCGACTGTAGACCTACGTGTTAATAGCATAACGAATACGTTCGCCGGTACGAACAGAAGTGAAGTCATTCGAACTTGGACGGCTACAGATGTATGTGGCAATGTTGCTACCGCATCTCAACTTATCACGTATATAGCTTATCCAGATATAGATTACGTCGAGGTTAATGATGCTGCCTGTGGGCAAAATACCGGCGCCATTGAAGTTAACTTTAACGAGGATAATAGCTTTTCACAAATACAATTTAGTATTAACGGTAATTGGCAAACTCCGGTAGCCGCCAATGCTGGCAATATCGTATTTGAAGGCTTGGCGGCTGGTACCTATGCCATCGAAGCAAGATGGGGTAGTGGGGCCTGCATTACCTCGCTGGGCAATACAGTGATACAGGACTATAACATTGAAGTAGTAAGCCTGAGCTTTACAGACCTCGATGCTAATACCAAGCAGAGCATCACAAATGGTGAAGTATATCATCGAAAGGATCTACCTGCCAACTTCAACATTGAGGCTGCGCTTACCCGTCTAGCGGCACGTGTAGACCTTGACATAAGCGGTGGGACGGTTTCCGACTCCAAGCTGGATAACAGTCTACCTTATCGATATCCAGCGGACGATGTCGCGCTGAATTGGAGTGTGGGCACCTACACGGTTACGGTTTCGCCTTTTGCATCCACCAGTGCTGGTACTCCTTGCAGCAGTGAGACGTTCAGTTTTTCAATCATTAACAAGGAGATCTGCGACAACTTCATTGATGACGATGGTGACGGCTTTATCGATTGTGCAGATCAAGATTGCCCTGGCGCGATGCCTGTAACAAGAGTTACACGTGGGTAGCGCACTTCAACCGTGCTAGATAATTAGGTTTTCAGAGGAAGGTTTCAGGCGCAACAGCGCCTGGATAACCCCTATTGGGTATAGTTGGCGCATTCCACAATTTGGGTGCTGTAAGCTTCCGCCAAAACTGGCCGATAGTAGCCAGTAACTAGACGCTGAGCGCTACTCAACGATTCTTGAAGGCACTTCGACCGTGGTACAAATTTTGCCATACAAGCCGTGGTAAGTACTCCACAGTGGGGATTTTGTATCTGATCGGCTCGTGAAATAGCTGACGCAGAACGTATAGAATCCGCATACGCCCAATCCGGGGTGGTGGCTGACTACTTGCCTAGTTGTCAGTTGTTTATGAAAGCTATCTACACGGCATTTAGCCTGCTAATCAGTCTTACTTTACCTCAGGTAAGTTTCGCAATGGACGCTCTGAGCGGTGCATTTACGGTGCAATCCGTGACTGGCATCGACGCGTCTGACTGCTCAACCGCCGATGGATCTATCCGAATTGTCATCGATAATTTGGATCCAGGAGCCGCTCCTTACGATATTTCTATCGATAATGGAGCCACTTGGATTAGGAATAATCAAGCATTAGATGGCTCGAGTGCAATGACGCTCGCCAGCATTGGCTGGGGTAGTTACGCGATTGCGGTGCGCGATGCCAACGACGATATTGTGTACCCAGGTTATGCGACAGTTGCGGGCTGTATATACGATGCATGCGACATTGCCAACAGTAGCTTCAACATTGCGGCCGTTGCGGGAGCCACCAGCTACACGTGGACCACTGATATAGGAATCGTTAGTTCGGGTCAGAATACCCGCACAGTAGTTATCGATTTAGCTGCTGCAAACCCTGGAGATATCGGTACGGTTTGCGTGCAACCCAGTGGCCCTAGCTGTACGGCGCCACCTACTTGTTTCGGATTGCGCAAGCTTTGCGCGGAGATTTGTGGTAACGGCATTGATGATGATTTGGATGGTAACACAGACTGCGACGATAGCGACTGCGGCCAGCCGGTTGCCAACGTAGTGCCACCCACACGCTTTTGTGCTGGAGAATCTATCACGCTAACAGCTGGCGCTACCAACGGAATTGCACCTTACTCATACGTATGGGATCAGGGTAGCACTGCTTCACAAAGTCTAACTGTAGCTCCTGCTTCCACTACAGATTACAACTATACTGTAACAGATGATAACGGCTGTACCGCTCGTGGATTTGTCCGCGCCGAGTACCTTGTTTTGCCGACAGGCGCAGCAATTGCAGCTAATACATCTTGTGGCGGCAGCACTGGCACTATCCAGATTACAGCGCCCAACGAGCCTTCGCGCACCAGCATCAACTACAGCATCGACGGCGGCGCCACCTACGCGTCAGGAGCCGTTAACGCCGATGGCAGCAGCTACACATTCACTGGTCTACCAGCCGGTAGCTACAACATCTGGGGTCGCTGGGGCAGCGGCGAGTGTCCAGTTGATTTAGGTAACGTTACAGTCGGTAGTAACCCGCCACCTAGTGTCGCAATCCCTACTGTGGCTTCGCGATGTGCAGGCGATGCAACCACTATTACAGCTAATGTCACTGGCGGCACAGCGCCATTTACCTACGATTGGTCGCCTACTGCCAGCGCATCCAATGTGCTTGTGGTAACGCCTCCGTCCAACACGACCTCCAATGAGGTGACCCGCTATACGCTAACTGTTACAGATGACAATGGCTGCACCGCCACAGCATTTACAGATGTTACCGCGCTTGCAATTCCCGCTGCGACTTTCGTCAAAACAGATGAGCACTGCGGACAGGCTGATGGCACGATAACTTTTAGTTTTAATGACAATGTCGATCGGGGTGCGATAGCATTCAGTACAGATAATGGCGTGAGTTATCCGCACTCGGTATCAGATGCCGCTGGTAGCTATACAGTATCAAGTTTGGCGGCGGGTACCTACCAACTCTGGACCCAATGGGGTAACGGTCAGTGTCCTCGTGATTTAGGTAATGTAGTTATCGGTACAATCGCGCCACCAAGCGTCGCGATTCCCGCAGTCCCAGCAGAATGTGCTGGTGATGCAACTACAATCACCGCTAATGTCACGGGTGGAGCTGGGCCATATACTTATGTCTGGTCGCCTGGAACTTCTTCTACCAATCAGCTTACGGTAACACCTCCGAGCAATTCATCTACCAATCAGCTTACGACATATTCGGTCACAGTAACCGACGCAAACGGATGTACAGCAAGCACTTCGCGCGGTATCACGGCCTTAGTTTCTCCTAGTGCGACTTTCGTCAAAACAGATGAGCATTGCAATCAGGCTGATGGCACGATCACCTTTAATTTTAATGATTCGCCAGATAGAACCGGGATCGTATTCAGTACTGACAATGGCGCAACTTATCCGCATACGTCTGCTGATAATGCGGGAAGTCTTATCGTCAGCGCATTATCTGCAGGTACTTATCAACTCTGGACCCGCTGGGGCGACGGCAACTGCGAGGTGTCTCTCGGAACAGTTGTAGTCGATAATCTAAGCGGACCTAGCGTCGCAGCGATTGCAGGTCAGAATATCTGCCCTGGCGCGTCTGCGACACTTACGGCTGTCGGAAGCGGTGGCAGTGGGAGTCTTACGTACGCTTGGAATGGTGGTTTAGGCAATGGAGCAACCGTTACAGCTACGCCTGCATCTACAAGAAACTACATAGTTACAGCCACAGACGGCGCGGGTTGTACTGCTACACGTGCGGTGACGATCACCGTTGAGGATAATGTCTTCCCCGTCTTTAATAGACTACCGGCAGACACTACAGTATCATGTAACGCAGTATTTACACCACCTACACTTGTTGCATCTGATAATTGTGGCATTCAAAGCGAGACATTTAATGCAGGAATCACACCTGGTATTTGTGATGATAGCTATGTAATTAATCGCACTTGGACGGCAATAGATAATTCAGGAAATATTACTAATCATACCCAGCGAGTGACTGTGATTGATAACGTAGATCCATTGATTACATCTGTGCCACCGGCGGTCACTATCGAGTGTGGTTCTAGTATGCCATCTACTACTGCAACAGCAAGCGACAATTGCGATACGTCGGTTGAGGTCACATCAGCTGACACTCCCACTGACACAGGGCACTGTGCTGGCGGTTCAGTTATCCGAACCTTTACAGCTACTGATAACTGTGGCAACACGGCTACGGCTACTCAGCAGATCACGATACGTGATAATACGCCACCAGCTTTGGTCGGTGTGCCAGCCAACGTGACTATCGCTTGCACCGACGCTGTACCAACGAATGAGCCGACGGCAACTGATGATTGCGATGCTTCTCCTTCAGTATCAACAACTTCAGCAACTCGCACCGACGCAACTCCAGGAGCCTGCGCTCGCGATCAAATCGTACGGACCTTTACCGCTACTGATGCTTGTGGCAACACAGCAACGGCTAGCCAAGTCATCACTTTCGAGGACAACACGGCTCCAGCTTTAGTCGGTGTACCAGCAAATGTGACTATCGCTTGCACGGACGCTGTTCCAACGAATGAGCCGACGGCAACTGATGATTGCGATGCTTCTCCTTCAGTATCAACAACTTCAGCAACTCGCACGGACGCAACTCCAGGAGCCTGCGCCCGCGATCAAATCGTGCGGACGTTTACTGCTACCGATGCATGTGGCAACACTGCGACAGCTAGCCAAGTCATCACATTCGAAGACAACACGGCTCCAGCATTAGTCGGTGTACCAGCTAACGTAACCATCGCTTGCATCGACGCTGTTCCAACTGACGAGCCAACGGCAACTGATGATTGCGACGCTTCTCCTTCAGTTTCAGTAACAAGCGCTACTCGCACTGATGCTACTCCAGGTGCTTGTGCTCGCGACCAAATCGTGAGGACGTTTACCGCTACCGATGCCTGTGGCAACACAGCAACTGCAAGTCAGGTCATTACTTTCGAGGACAACACGGCTCCGGCTCTAGTCGGTGTACCAGCAAATGTGACCATTGCGTGCAACGACGCCGTCCCAACTGATGAGCCAACGGCAACTGATGATTGCGACGCGGCACCTTCAGTATCAACGACATCAGCTACTCGCACAGATGCAACACCAGGCGCCTGTGCCCGCGACCAAATCGTGCGGACGTTTACTGCTACCGATGCTTGTGGCAACACTGCAACTGCTAGCCAAGTCATCACATTCGAGGACAACACGGCTCCCGCTTTAGTCGGTGTGCCAGCAAATGTGACTATCGCTTGCACGGACGCTGTTCCAACGAATGAGCCGACAGCTACTGATGATTGCGATGCTTCTCCTTCAGTGTCAACGACTTCAGCGACTCGTACCGATGCAACTCCAGGTGCTTGTGCTCGCGATCAGATCGTGCGGACGTTTACCGCTACCGATGCATGTGGCAACACTGCGACAGCTAGCCAAGTCATCACATTCGAAGACAACACGGCTCCAGCTTTGGTCGGTGTACCAGCGAATGTGACTATCGCTTGTACCGACGCCGTTCCAACGAACGAGCCGACAGCTACTGATGACTGCGATGCTTCTCCTTCAGTATCAACAACTTCAGCAACTCGCACCGATGCAACACCAGGTGCTTGTGCTCGCGATCAAATTGTAAGGACCTTTACTGCTACCGATGCATGTGGCAACACTGCAACAGCAAGTCAGGTAATCACTTTTGAGGATAACACTGCTCCAGCTCTGGTCGGTGTGCCAGCTGATCTGACCATCGCTTGTAGCGACGCTGTCCCAACTAATGAGCCAACAGCAACTGATGATTGCGACGCTTCTCCTTCAGTATCGACAACCTCAGCAACTCGCACCGACGCAACTCCAGGTGCTTGTGCTCGCGACCAAATCGTGAGGACATTTACTGCTACTGACGCATGTGGCAACACTGCAACTGCTAGTCAAGTCATCACTTTCGAGGACAACACTGTTCCAGCATTAGTTGGTGTACCAGCTGACGTAACTTTGGAGTGTGGTGCTAGCGCGCCAACGAATGAGCCGACAGCAACTGATGATTGCGACGCAAATCCAAGCATTACTGTATCCAGCACCACTCGCTCTGACGGCACGCCAGGTGCTTGTGCAAGCGATCAAATCGTACGAACCTTTACCGCTACTGACGCATGTGGGAATACAGCAACGGCTAGTCAGGTCATTACCTTCGAAGACACTACCATACCTACGTTAGCTTCTGTTCCCAACGATATAACAATAGAATGCGGAGCTGCGCTTCCGACGGATGAGCCAATTGCCTCAGATATTTGTGATGGCGCTGTTAGCATTGTCACCTCTAATTTTGATAGATCGGGAACATGTGCAGGCGATGAAATCGTGCGTCTCTTTACGGCTACCGACGCTTGCGGCAATTCAAGCACAGCGTCTCAGATAGTAACAATCGAGGATACAACTCCACCAGTCTTCGCCAGCGTACCTGCTGATGAGACCTTGGAATGCGGTGATCCGCTTCCGACAGCGATGGCAACAGCAACTGATGTTTGCGATGCTAGCGTAAGCGTGATTGTGGCAGAAAACGAAGTGTCTCGCACTTCGCCAAATGCCTACGTAATTGAGCGCGTCTTTACCGCTACCGACGACTGTGGCAACGCAGAGACAGCAGTTCAGATGGTGACATACGAAGACTCAGGTCTACCAACTTGGACCTTCACTCCAGCCAACGAAACACTCGAGTGTGGTAACACACCAGCTGGCAATTTGGCAACTGCTGAAGATGGCTGCGACGGCGTGCTCACGGTAACCTTCACCGATGCTCGCACCGATGCTTGCGGCTTAACCTATTCACTGATTCGCACCTTTGAGGCTACGGACTCTGATGGCAACCGCATCACAACTCAGCATACCATCACTATCGAGGATACAACCTCACCGGTGCTTGCAGCAATTCCAGCAGCAACTACGATCGAGTGTGGCGCGGCTATTCCAACTGA